>JACXGM010002884.1:17925-44414 GCA_016801145.1 Umbra pygmaea | reverse complement strand
TATATAAACCATATGACATACAGCATAACTATATAAACAATATGACATACAGAGTAACTATATAAACAATACGACATGCAGGGTAACTATATAAACCATATGACATGCAGGGTAACTATATAAACCATATGACATGCAGGGTAACTATATAAACCATATGACATACAGTGTAAATTTATAAACCATTTGACATACCGAGTAACAATATAAACCATATCACATGCAGTGTAAATATATAAACCATATGACATACAGAGTAACTATATAAACCATATGACATGTAGTGTAACTATATAAACCATATCACAAGCAGTGTAAATATATAAACCATATGACATACAGCATAACTATATAAACAATATGACATACAGAGTAACTATATAAACAATATGACATACATAGTAACTATATAAACCATATGACATACAGCATAACTATATAAACAATATGACATACAGAGTAACTATATAAACAATATGACATACAGAGTTAGTATATAAACAATATGACATACAGAGTAACTATATAAACCATATGAAATACAGCATAACTATATAAACAATATGACATACAGAGTAACTATATAAACAATATGATATACAGAGTAACTATATAAACAATATGACATGCAGAGTAACTATATAAACAATATGGCACACAGAGTAACTATATAAACCATTTAGCCTGCAGGGTAACGGTCATCACGTCAGTCTGAATATGAACAAAGGACATAATCTACATTTAAATATGTCGCTGCATTATCCATGAGGTATCTGTCTCTGCATTATCCATGAGGTATCTGTCAACTTGTGAGTCAGAAAACTGTACACTGGAGGTACAAGAGTCTTCAGTTATTTTGAAGCTATAATGGAATCATTCCTCTACAGTGCACTCATTTTAAGAAGGTTCTTGTGCATTAAAGTATTAAAATAAATAATATGTTTGAACTATCTAAATTCAATGTCTTCCTTTTTCAGTAATTAATGTGGAAAACCACCACTTTGTCAACCTAAAGGCAGCTATACCCGTGTAAAAAAATAAATAAATACAGTACTTTGAGCATGACTGGTACTTACAGTCAAAATTACAACATGTCATAGTTTATTCACTCCACCTCCCTCTTGGCCACATGTTCTGCCTGATGAACATGTTGTAGAGCACTGCCGGTACTGTTGACGCTCTCAACCCTGATGCTTTCTGATATTTTTGTGCTCTCTCTAACATCCTTCATTTTAGCTATACCAAAATAACTGCTATGATCACAACAGGCCTAAAACACGGCTCTCATCCTGCAGTGTTAAATCCTGCCCATCTTTTATCTCTGGCCCACCACACTCTTAATAATCAAACTATATCATACTGACATTCAAGGAACTCAAGGATAATTTCAGTGTCAATAATGCAAACATATGGAGAGACCTTTTTATATAACATACATTCTTGAATATTGTATATGTTATAGGTAACACTTTATTAGGTAAATCAATCTTTAGATGCTTTAGATACTATATTTAGACGATCTGTAACATTACAAATAACTATCTACTACCACTCACCCTAACCTTAAACATTATCCTATCCCTAACCATAACCATTTCCCTAACCCTAACCCTAATTTTAAACCTAACCTTAATCTTAGCAATCATTACATTAATTATGTATACTTATACTATAAATATCTGTATAACATCTACAGAAATTAATCTTGAATATCTAAATAAAGTGTCAGTATGTTATATACTATATTAATTGTAAATATGATCCCAATTATTTCAAATTACTTTAATCAAAATGACACATTATTAATTGTTACCTAAAGTGAGTGAGATAGAGCAGATAAATAATTGTGCTGACAGACCTGTTCAAATGGTTTAATAATGGATATTATTGCTGATACACTCATATTACGATGTAATTACGCACAAGTATTCTATGTAACTACCATTTTGTCACAGCAGTTACTATTACCTAGTAATTGCGTTAGATTTAAGTAGTACTGAAATATCCTTCATATACCTAATCTCATCCTGGCTGACATGATGCTTTCCTTTCAAACCGGGTGTTAGTCTAGTGAACATGAGCCATACACGCACTCCACAACTTCAAGTGGCATGTTTCAAACTGACAAGTCCAGAGGAGGAGGGAAATTACAGTGGTGGGAATAGGTTGCTATTGGCAACCCCCTGAAAATGCATCTTTCATAGCTCCCACCTCAGTGTTTTGAGTCTGCATTAACATCCCAGAGATGGCAGCGTGAGTGGGCGCCTGCGTGGGCGACCGGTGGGCTCCGAGCGGCCTGAGTGCAAGTCTATACAGGAGGGGAAAACTTCAAGAAGTGCAACTTGAAAATATATGACGCACGTCTCCACACCACACGGCCGGGCGGCTGTGTCTCTGTTATGTCTGTATCTGGGGTTGAGGGTTCAAATTCTGAAGGGAATGGCTTCATGAGCTGTAGTTAGTAATGAGGATATATGAATTAATATGTTGTGAGGCTCAGTCAGTGGATGGATTCTAACGTTGCCTTCTCGTGGTCAGAGTTCCAGTTGATAAAACACTTCACCGGCACCATTATTTTGCTTGAAAACTAGTACGGAAAGACACAGTCGCAACGCTAGGTTGCATTAACCTGTGAACAAATATGTTTTTGGATTATATCACCAGCCAAAACTCTCTAGAGAACAAGTCCATAATAACAACAACAACCATGATGATCAGTCTCACTTAACAGTTGCTGATGTGACTAATGTAGGAATCCTGTATCGTTAGTGTACTTCAGCCTCTGCCCTTTTAGCTGGCATTAAATATAACCGAGGTTGCTTCTATCCAGAAAGGAAGGGCCGACAAGTCACAGTAATTACCACATGCTCCAGTTTCTCTTTTCGTCCCTTGTTCATTGTGATTTGTGCATAGTAATTAAAACATGAAGCTGCTGGTAGAGCTCCACAGCTGGTACACAGTGGAACTGGATTTATGTGCATGTTAAGATCGCTTAAAATCTGCTGGTGGCTTTCTCCAGTCTCAAAATTATTCAACCCATCATGGCAAGCATCTTTAGTACTTAGTAGAGCACCCTTTTACTGTTATGACCTGCTGCAAACAAGATGCCTATCCAGACACCAGCCTTTGGCAGCATTCCTGAGAAATCTTAGCCCATTCCTCATGAGCAATGACCTCCAGTTCAATAATAGTCTTGGGTTTGCGTGCTGCAACCGCCTTCTTCAAATCCCATTAGAGATTTTTATGGGGTGACTGTGATGGTCACTGAAGAATCTTACAGGACTTCTTTTACAATGAGGCCTAGGTGGAATTTGAGGTATGCTTGAGATCATTGTCCTGTTGGAAGGTCCAATGACACCCAAGCTTCAGCTTACCCACAGATGCTTGACTGTGGGCAGAGTGTTCTTGTCAGTATATGCTTCATTATTCTTTCCCCAGACATAACAATGATCCATCGTGCTGAAAAGTTACAGTTTAGTGTCATCGCTCCAAAGAACAGAATACCACACCCCCTGTGGCCTCTGTATATGATTTTGAGCCAATTGGAGCCTATTTTTCTTGTGCTTTTAGGTCAGTAGTGGTGTACATCTTGGAGTTCTGGAATGGAAACCTTTTGCGTTCATTATGCGGCTTAATGTGCTCACTGAAACCTCAGTGCCTGTTGACACCAAGTCTTGCTGCAGGTCTTTTGCAGTCACTTGAGGATTATTCTCAACCTGTTGGCTTCCTATTCCTGCCCCATCCAGGTAGTGTAACCACCATTCTCTTAACTTTGAACTTGCAAACTATGCTTCCAATGGCATCTCTGTGAACGTTATGTGCCTTTGCTATCTTTTTGTATCCTGTTCCTTGTTTGTGAAGGACAATTATATCTTAAATTTTAGACCATTCTTTTGAGTTAGACATGTTCCTCACATGCAGTCAAACGTGACACTCAACAAACCCCTGTCCAGTTCAGGTATTTAATGTGTTCCAGCTCAAGCACACCTGGTGCAACTACTGAAGCCCTTGATTAGTTGCATCAGGTGTGCTTGAGACATCACCTGTTTTGCAGATTTGTGGTGTTGTGAGGGATTCTATTCAGGGGGTTGAATCATTTTGAGACTGGAGAAGTCATTATGAGTTGAATTTTCAGTTGAATTTGGGGAAACCACTTGATGCATTCATTGTGTTCAGCTATTTCTATTGCTTTTGTTTGATTTGTTCATTGCAAACAGCTGACATTCTATATATTTTGACAATAAACTTGATTAGCAATGGGAGTTGAATATACCTTGAATATATTGTACCTTTTAATTTTAAAAGGTAATTTACTTTGGTAACTATGACAATCATATAGTATATTCATAATATCTAGACAGGAGCTATGATCCAGTAAATATTGGATGAAGACCTCTTCTTTCACCCACTTGTGCATGTGTATATTCATGTGTATATTCATGCGTATATGCATGTGTATATTCATGTGTATATTCATGTGTATATTCACGTGTAAATTCACGTGTATATTCATGTGTATATTCATGTGTATATTCATTCAATAGAAAATGCCAGAGAACCTTGTTGCACAGTGTAAATTTGCTTAGAACCAATTGGAGAGTGAAAATGTTGGTTTGGGATAGTGTCTTATCATTGCTTTTAGTACCATATGTATTTGTGTTTGTGTTAGGAGATAAATAGACACATTAAGAATATAAGTGTAGATATGTGTGCATACATACAGTGCAAGAAGCCACAGACTATAACCTCCAAACATCACTACAGATGAATCCAAACATTCAGTTCAAAGATGTTATAATGTGTTATTTTGCAAGACTGCACATAGTGAATGCATTTCAATGTATAAATGTTTAACCACCATCAGTTCTACAGGGAGAAATATTTGCCAGGTTTAAAAGATTGATTAGTCATACAAGAAAGAAGAAGATAAACGTAACACTACATTCATAATGTTTCAATGGCTATTCCAAAGTTTATACGTTTTGCATGTTAATCAAGTCAGCCAAACACCATACAGACTTTCACACTTTGCAGTTTTTATTGAACCATGTAGATACTTTACTGTTACTATAATGTGGTATACTGTGAACACAAGGACAACCAATACATGTGACGTAAATCAAACATATGACATAAATCATCTGCCCATAAATAACAAAACATAAACATTAATAAATATGTTAAATAATACATACTAAGCAGTTAAATTTTTTTTTAATAAACATCCCTTTCGGTGACACAGAACACACACAAAAAAAATTCAACTGTCAGATCAGAAAATGCATACTTCTTCATTGTAAAACGTAGTGTGCACAAAAATGAAATTTCCCAAAATCAGGTGTCCACGACTAGCCATTACCTTACAACCTAGCCATTACAATTTGGAAAAAGCAAAATGCCTTGGAAAAAGCAGTGTGCTAATAACCCTTTCAAATCCATCAGAACAAATAAATAATATCATGCCATGAAAATATATTTGGCTATAGAAAAATCTACCCTGATAAAAGATGAAGAAAGGATTTGGTTTGTGAATTGTTGGCAAATTGTGTGTGAAAAAAAAGAACAGTGGGGGTATTACAAACCTAGATCTAATTCTATTTGTGTTGTACCGTACAGTGACGTTAGTTCCTTTCATGATAAGAGCTCTTGATAATGCAATGACGTCCTTCTTTTTGGCAGGAACCTCAACATCAAAGTTGAAGCTGACGCGTTACTTCCCTGTCTCCTCTACTTCTGCTCTCGTCGCTTCTGAAAAGCACATACATGTGCATACATACACATAGACACATAGACAAACACACACATGTACACACACACATACAAACACACACACTGCATCACAAGCTGGATCAAAGTCATTAGCACAATTATAGTTATCTAATTAAAGGTTTGTGTATGATGAGAGCATATTACTGCATGAAGATTGAAGAAGAATAACATGCTTTGTACATAAATTACACAGGTCAGAATCTGTAGTGCTAAATGCCGTTTAAGTGCCTTGCATACTATTTGCACTCCATTCTCCTATTTATGAGTTTTGAGGACAATAGGTTGCACCAGAACATATTTAGGGGTTTCATAGCGTGGGGGGGGGGGTGAATGACCATGTAACCAAGATGTCTTTTTTCATTTTTTTTAATTAAAATTTTGTATCCCAATAAAAAAAGATTTTGCGTCTTTGACGTGTTTGGTATGTTGTGTGAAACAAATGGTGAAAATCCCAATGGAATCCTATTACATCCCAGGTTGTCACACTACAAAATGTGGAAACATCCAAAGGGGGTCAGTATTTATGCAAGGCACCACATTTATATGTAGAGCTCCTTAACTAAAAGGTGTGTGTTAATCTGGTGTGGATCAGGACCAAATAATGTGATATATTACATATCCACTCAAACTAGCCATGATGAATTGTGTCTTCTCAAATTAGGGGAATGACTTGTAACGAATTGTGAAAATTTATGCACAAAACTCCTCTTTCTCCATAAATACATTTGAGCAGTGTGTTTACTGCTGATAAAAATACAGTTCAGCTTAAACTCTCATGACATTAACTGGATGCCATCTGTATTACCTGTATTGCCTAGCAACACAATTACCTCAGCCTAGCTCTTTCTTCCTTCAAATGTATTGTGATAGGGCTGGGGTGCTAATTTCTAGTTGAAATCACAGTTTGCTAACATTCAGATTATCGTAACTAGGAAGAGACAGAGTAATAGAAAGAGTGTATTGTTAACAGAAATATTAAATAAAAGAAATGTGTCTAATAGTTACACATCCTTATGATAATTATTTTTTCACAATGTAATTACTGTTTTCTGGTATACCAAACCGAATACAAAGTAAAAGTGATATTGTACAATACAGATGGTCCTCACTACGTACTGTGTATAGTGATTTATTCCATGTAAAATACATGTCTATCTGAGGTATTTCAAAATCTTAGAATACATGTAACTGTCTACTTACCACAGAGCCTAAATCTAAATTAGTCATGTAAAACACAAAAGAATTCCATTTAAGATTTTCTCTCATTCTCTGGTGATGATAATGGTTTGCTCTGCATCATTTATTTATATACCTATAAAATGTAAAATATGAGTTTCTTGATGTTGTTAGTGAAGAAATGTATTTGATTGAGGGTCAGATGTTAATGTTTTGAGGAGGAGACACCTAGAGGACACAGGCATTGGCAAGGTAAACTAGCGAAATCCTATTGGGACTTAAGCCACTGGGCTTGCTCTTGTTGTGACATTAGGCTTCAAATGTACATATCTAATGGTATTTTTGGCTCCTTGTCTATATGTCTTTGTATCTTGGCCTCTGCCTCTGCTGGCTAGTTAGATAGCTAGTCTGTTTGCTTGACAAGCTAAGTTAATTCCCCCATTCTGTTGCTTGCTTACGTGTGGTATTTTTGGAAATACAAAACTTGTTCTTCATGAAATGAATAATCGGTTTACCATATAACTGTGACTGAATCAGATTTCACATCCTTATATTTGTGAGCAAGCTAAAACCAAAGTTTCGAGATCCTTTCCATTTATTATGTGTCAACATGAACAGGAAGATGGTGAAACAAAGAAGATTACTGTCCATTCATCCTTCAAATCTGGTCTGTGTATTCTGGTCTGTTTAACCCCCTAGGGATAAGGTCTTGAATGTATATTTTTGCTACGTTCATAAAGAAAAGGAATCTCAGGACCTCATACAAGGAGATGCAAATGCCTGTTCACAATTTGAATTGAACAATTGGACATTTCTGATGTTCAACTACTTTACAAAATTACACCACGTTTTCATTTTAAAAGCGAATTTGACCTTGGTGATGTGACACACACTTCATCACTAAAAGCTTCCATTCTTTGAGTATGTTGATACTTGATGTTAATTGTGATTATTATTTGAGATAGTTGCATGATGAACGTTGTTGAGATTTTGTTATTGATAGTACGTCCCAAGGTTCAGCACTATTTCATTTCAATTAAGTAATTTTAGGATATAACAAAAATAATTCTCTGTAACGTTCAACTGTTTCGAACATACAGCCTTCAGACTTGCTCTGCCAAGCCATGTCTCTTAACATGCTTAATGCTCAATCAGTAAGACAAGATGCTTAATTAGAGAATGGTCCATCTCACCAGTTATCCCCACCAGTCTGCTGGTGCAAAAATTAATTCCCAGAGTGCACCCAAGCCGTTAATGTCAACGTGAAAAATTTAATCTGTTAAATGTTGTAAATTAACTACAAATTAAATACAATCAATTGTCTTTACACGTCGTGTAACTAGTCCCCCGTTTTCACCTAAGGTGTTTAACAACATTTCTAATAAAATACAACTGTTTCTAGGCGGTCCTATAGTTGGTTTGTAACAAGAAGAACACCGTAATGACAATTGAACATATAAAGCAAATTTTTAAAAGTTATTTAAAGGCACCAATCAGGGGTAGGATGTAAAAACAATACCAAGGCATTAAATATCCTCTGAATATGAAAATATGTAGAAGGACTTCAAAATTGCTGTTTACCAAAAATCCCCATCCAACTTAATTGAGATTTTTAAGAAGAATGCAAACATTGATATAAGAGACTTATCCAAATAGACTCGGACAGTAATTGTTTAGTTTACATTTATTTTACCATGCAAGTTGACTGACAACAGCGTCTCATTTGCAGCAATGGCCCAGGGGGGGAGGGAAAGGAATGAATGAGCCAGTTGAAAGCTGGGGATGATTTGGTTGCCATGACGGTATTGAGGTCAGATTGGAAATATGTCCAGGACATCGGAGTTAACACCCCTACTATTACGAATTTAAAAAATATATGTAGATTTTATTTTTTCACTTTGACATTATTTTTGTGAACAGTGAACATGGGAGGTGAAAAATGTTAAGCGCCACTGTAGAGTTGCAAGTTCATATATGAATTAAGAGTGTATAGTGTAGGTTAGTGGGTGTATAATACTGACACTGTGCAGAAGCACAACATAATGAAATGAAGGACTAAACACTAGTTCCTTTACCATCTGAAACCACCCAACAATTAACTACGTAAAAAACAAGTTCCATTCGTTATACGAGGGAGCCGAAATGAATGATCAAACCTCACATTATTAACTGCATACATCTCTCATCTATTGTGCTGTCTTGTGAAAACTTTAAAACATTACAAATCCCTGTCAACATAATTTATGGCTTATAACCATCTGATATTTTGGACCCCTGATCCTAAAGAAGGTCTTACCTCCTCTCTGGGTTTGTCTTCCTTCATTTTCTTGCGAGTCATGTGACCACGGAAGCTTGCCTGGATCTTTGCCGCAGCCTTGTTGGCCTCTGGGTCGTCCAGGGGGATGTCCATGATATCTTCCTCGTGGGTCCTGGCACAGCCGTCCTGGAGGGGGGCACACAACATTGTTGGGCTTGTATCCATTCATATTCATACCCTGTCTCTTTTTGTCGGATACTGACTAACTTTGTTGCTATGTGAAGGCTAGCCTGGTTGCCAGTCTGTCTCAGCTAGTGGTGGTAAGTAATGAAGAAAAAATACTTCATTACTTTACTTAAGTATTTTTTTCGGGGATATTTACTTTACTTGAGTATGTTTTATTTGGATCTACTTTCACTCTTAATCCACTACAATTTTAAAGACAAAGTTTACTTTTTACTCCTATACATTTTCCCCAAGCCCGCTCCAAGTATTTATTCCACTTGCTTTCCAAACCAATGAAGACCTTAAACAAAGAATGTGTGAGCTCTTTGCCAGCATACGCGCACATAGCAGTCAGTTCGCATTGCGATGTGGAAAATGTCAGCAGAAACAGGTAAAGGTGCAGCTCTTGACAATAGTCAATGTGGTTAATACATGATAGGTAACGGTGGCAGATTTGGGGTTGTGTGTGATAAAAACGTAAGCTAGATGCAGGAGAGAATCAAGCTAGTAACCTGTTTCTCCCTGCATGCTGCCGATCGATCATGGATGATACGGTCCCGGGTAGACTTGGAAAAGCTGTCAGGTTTGCCACACTAACGTTAGCTCAGTGTTTCCTAAACTGTTCTTTTGCGGTATAATATTTACTATGAAAACTTCTCACTGCACAACATCAACATGACCATACTCTATATTTGCTACATTTAAATGTAACTATGTTGACTGTTGATATATAACCTTTGCATTGGTTTTTATTAGAAAGAAAAATACTTTAAAAACCCAAATATGTATTTTCCCTGTGCCACACCAGCTTGTACATCACACCATCTAGCAAGTTTGAAAATCAGCTTCTGCTAAAGCTGAACAGAAGCTTTTACAACTTTAAATAGTAGTCTGTGTAGCTTAATGGTGTGTTTGAATATATTTCAACTTAAAGAGGTGGTTCTTACTCATTGATATTCTAATACATCTTCTGTTTGATGCATCTAATGTTACGGAACTTAGTTAAAACCTTATAGTGAGTTAAGGTGCTTCATTAAGGTGCTTCATTGACTCTTATGATTGCAAATCTAACAAATTCTTAATTGTAGTATCTAATCTTATCATTCGTTCAATTAAAACATTGCATATCACTCCCAAAACAATTAAGCTGCTTAATTATTGATATTTACAGTTAATTTGAATATTTACTTTCTATTTTCGGTACTTAAGTACATTTTAAATCAGACACTTTTGTACTTTTACTCGAGTGATGTTTGAATGGAGGACTTTCTACTGTTACTGGAGTCTTTTTTATTTAGGTATATATACTTTTACTCGAGTATAACTTTTGAGTACTTTTACCACCACTGGTCTCAACTCTAGTCAAATCTTCTGTAAAAAAATGGAACGTAAAAAATATTTGCCATCCTCAATACAGTTAGTCATGCTATAGGCAAACTTTGATTTGGCTCATTGATTTTGGCTACAGGGTGTGAACAAAACATTTTCAAAGATCAAATAAAAGGTAGGGCCAGCCTTTGCCTTCAGAAGAGCTACAGTCCTTCTCAGAATACTTTCATACAAGTCCTTCTCAGAATACTTTCATACAAGTCCTGAACTGTGTGGTATAATGTGGTATTGCGCCATTTTTCAAGAAGAAAACTACTTTAGTTCTTTCAGAGAGGAAAGAGGTGACAATCAACCCAATTTAACCTCTGCAGCTGCGTTTGTAATTGTGATTTTGTTTCTTCAAAATAACAATCCTTTTAGTGTTAATTTTATTTTGCCCACCCCTGTATACCTGCATAATGAACCTCTAGGTAGCCATGGTGTGCAAATAGCCATTTTCCAGCTCTGATAAGATCATGTAACGGTCTGATATTGAAAGTTTTAAAACTTTCAAAACTTTCAGACCGTTATCAGACCGTTACATTTTCCAGCTCTGATAAGATCATGTAACGGTCTGATATTGAAAGTTTTAGAAGGTAATATTATCTGCATAAGTAGGGCAGTTGGGCAACAATATAGCAGGAGTGAAAGAAAAAGGCCTGAACAGAGATTCAACATTAATTTTTCCTTGGGAAAATGAAAGGTAGGTTGGAGATGTATGTATCCCTGACAACCAGGTGCTTTCTGGAGACTGCAGGGGAGATATCACCCTGGCCTCCTGTGCTCGCTTTCTGCCTCTCCAGGCTCGTCCCAGGTCCTATGAGGCCTTAAGTTTCCTTTAACTCATCTATTCCCTGTTGGTAGTTAGTACATAGCTGCATTGAAAATGGCATCCAGTTATTCTGGATAAGAGTTACTTCAACTCAGCCATCAACACAACAAAGAGGCGGTGGTTTCAGGACTGGTAACCACTGACCCATCATTCTGTTAACCAAAGTTTATTAGGGAATAGAACAAGTGCTATAAGCTATTGAAGAAGGCACATTTTGTTTGAATATTCTGAATGTAATGCCATGGTGTTGGACAGAAGCGTTCTCTCAAAAAACTCATCCCCAAATTATGTCAGGCAATAGACTTAAGAGTTAGGCAATACAAATGATTGTGTGTAATTAGTCACAAGCACACGGTAGCAAGTCTTCAATTCATGCTAATTTATGATAATTGCTGTTTGTCAAACGTCTAGGGTCCGCCCACAAACACACATCCTTTAAGCCCACACAGTTCAGCAAGGATGGGTTGTGTAATGTACCAACCGGCCAGGGAAAAAAATCATGCCAAACAATGTGCATGAAATCATCCAACCCTACTGAATATATCTTCCTCTGCCCAAGTCCCAACAGAATAGGTTGTCTGTTGCTTTGAAACCCTTTCTTAAATGATTCACAGACTTGAGTAAGCTACACGTTCTAGAGCTTCCATTTTAGGCTGGTCTGTTACTCTGACATAGGAATAAATAGTAAAAGACTGAACAACTAACATTAGGCAGTCTTGGGGCAGTCTTGAATGTTGGAGTATTTGTGTAGAAACCAACTTATAACTTTGATAGCACTCAAAGAAGAAGGTATAAGTTTTACATTTTCTTTAAAGTCTTTGAACAAACATTTGTGACGTCTAATGCTTTCACAATGTATCGTTAGCAGGTATTTAGTAAGGGTGCTAGTGATATGGTGGTAAGCCATATAGGGTAAGTATGAAAATACTCATGACATATTACAAATGTATTCAGGGGTTCATCTAACTCGAGGTATCAAAATAAATAGCTCCCACTCCTCTCTCATGACCACATCTGGTACTAGATAACACCTGGTACTAGATAACATCTGGTACTAGATAACACCTGGTACTAGATAACATCTGGTACTAGATAACACCTGGTACTAGATAACATCTGGTACTAGATAACATCTGGTACTAGATAACACCTAGTTAAACACACTAGATAACACCTAGTCATCTGGTACTAGATAACACCAAGCCTGATATTCAGAACTGAATTTTTCATTCCGCTTTACTGCTGATTTGCCCAAACAAACATTCAGTGGGCGTGGCTAGCGATTCAGGGACTGGAACCATACAAGATAACACCCCCCCATAATATAAATTCAAATGAATGATTACGACAACAATTAAAATAACTAGCAACACTGTGTTTATAGATATGCATATCATTGTAATTAGTTCAGTATAGTTTTGTGGTATTGTTGATGCCAGAACGGTTAGGATGTTCCAGCCACCATGAAAGATATCAGTCTTCAGACACATTTCACAGTGACCACAGCCAGCTGCAAACAATGTTCTGAGATTCAATATGTTTCTGCTACACTGAACTAAAGGAATATTTTACCTAAACTTATTGGTCACACGCATTCCTCGTCAATTCACCGTGCATCTAGAAATAGTATAATTTGGTGTATGATTAGGCCTACATCTTAAATACAAAAAGTCTCTTCTGTTAAAATGGTGCACATTCATGTCAAATGTTGGCAGTGTTCATTTATGCGGGTGGTTACGATACTGTGAGAAACGGTAAATGACTCCACCTCGAGTGCTGTCAAGCTACCCATGGGTGTGTAATTCAAATGATTTAGCTACAGAGGATGGCTAGCTAAAAGCTGTGACTGACACATCCTGACTGATCAGGACAGGAAATGGAAGATACCTGAACTCAGACATCATTTTGAGATGCAATGTCTTCTAATGGATTTACCATGTAGTACTGCACATTTCAAAATACATAGAATGCATGCAGTATAATATTCCTTTAATTGCAATATTGTGAAAATGTTCTCTTTCTGATTATCCTTGCATATATTTGTCACTGACTGTTATCAGACCTTCAAACAACACCTAATATTAAATAATATGATTAATAGCAATAGTCTGAGTGAATAGGTATCATAATAGACTTTTTTCATTTATTTAGTAAAATGAGTTATTCAACACCTAATGTACTCCTGTAAAAAAATATTGCGTCTACCACTCAGTACTGTATCTGTTTGCTGCAAACTAACTGTCTCTTATTTTTATTATTTATATTAAATATCACCTTTATTTTACCAGGCAGGCTGATTGAGAACTGATTCTCATATACAACAGGGACTTCTGCAAGATAAAGCATAGTAGTGAAAAAGACAAACTAAATTTAAACATGTAATACACAAAACATCAATCAAAATACAATAGAAAATATTATACACAGTGTGTGAATATTAGGTTTGTTTAGTAAGGTAGTGATAATGATAAGTGTGCAAATGATAATGTGCAAATACACCAATAGAGCAGAGCAGAGATGCGGGGGTATAAATTAGCAAATAACAATGTGTGAATGAGGTAGATAGGGGTGGGATATTAACACGAGCAATGATCAGAAGCAGCTCTGACAGCTTTAAAGTCAGTGAGGGGGATGGAAATCTCCAGTTTCTGTTTTTTTGCAGTTTGTTCCAGTCAGACAGCAGAGAACTGGAAGGAATGACAGCCAAAGAAGGTGTTGCTTTTAGGGTTGACCCGAGAGATGTACCTGCCGGATTGCAGGCTATGGATGGGTGTTGCTATGGTGACAAGTGAGCTATGATGAAGTGGGTATTTAGCTACCTAGCGAAGACTCATAGATGACCTGAAACCAGTGGGTTCGGCAACACTTATGTAGTGAGAGCCAGCCAACGATTAAGGTTGCAGTGGTGGGTAGTGTTGGAGGATATTCCGTAAATGACATCGCCAAAGTCATATTTACAAGAGCGTGTTTAGCGAATAGAGTGAAGGAGGCCTTTTTGTGGAAAAGGAAGATGATCCTGGATTTCATTTTAGATTGGAGGTGGTAGATGTGCGTTTGGAAGGAGAATGAACAGTCTAACCAGATACCAAGATATGTGTATGGATCAACACACTTTAGTTCATTCAGTAAAGGTACTATTTGGAGAATTTGAGCCATAACAACGAAACTACTTTCCTTCTCCAGCTGACCAGCTTACAAACACAGCAAATACTTCCTTGGTACACCCCAAAATATATTTTAAAGGGCAAATGATGGCCTAAAATTCATGAATTAACACAGATGTTCATGTATCAGTGTATCATTGACTAACACTGTGAAAGCACAACTCATCATGTCCTCATTGTAATTCCTGTTGAAACGGTAAAATACATGTTCTACAACTTTTGATCATTAGTAAAGAGATAGTAGTTCTGTCTTCAATTCATGAAATTCTACAAAATGCACATTTAAGCTGTATTTGCATTGTTATGCTCTATCTTGGGCAACTTGCCATTTCAAAGACAAATCAGGTGTCATACAGCTTACTTTGTCATAAACCAATAAACGTGAAATAAAAATAAATCAAAATGTCAAATACCTGAATTACTTCACAAACCTGCAATTGGAGTAAAGGTAATATCGTTTTTTTTAAACAATGTTTGACATCATTCTGGCTTGTCTCGTCATACTCATTTGGATGCACCTATGCTTATTGTACGGAAGGTCAATAAGGTTAAAATTATCTCTTGGAACCTATCCAGAGTCCAAAGATCTGGTCATAAACACCAATCCACACGTGCCCCCTCTCAGCATATGTTTCACTATAGATTTCTATCTTTCAATTAATTTGTAAACGAATGAAAATTTGAGTAAACATGTAAATTATATATAGCCTGAACACACATTTGTAAATGTATATGTATGTACTGTAGCTGCCCACCAACTCCATAATTAGTAAGTTAGTAACCTAGTAATTACGTTGCAACATCATTGCTTCTACACTGTCCTGTACTGTACATTTAAAGATATTTGTGCAAGTTTGCATAGAATCAATTTGGGTTTGCAATAGTAAAACACTTTTATGACAGAAACAAAAACGATTTTACTTTTGATTGTATATTGTAATGGATTGGTTAGCTTTTCGTGCCTTAACCTATTTGCAATTATTATTTGTTTTGTCAAATTGATATGAAATTATCGATTTAACTTGCTCCAGTTATTTGCATCAAACTAATCTAACACATGCGCTTTGCATAACGCTGTAAAAATGATTTCAACATTTCAAATGCATGCAATTCAATTCGGTCGATTTCAATCGATACTTACATTTCGACATTCCATTGCGTGATAGCAGACAATGTAAATCCAATGATAATACGTAAAGTTCACTTATCAGACTTTTTGGTTGCAATTTATAAAGAATAAGGGTCTCTCTGCGGTAGTCTAGCTACACTTCTACTTCCCTTGTACAGCAGTGACAGAGACAGTCCAGACAGCGAGACATTTGGCTTTAACAAACGCGTTCATAATGTTTTCATCTGGTCTGTTTTTCTGTCTATTGCCCCCGCCCATGGAGTGTGTACCCCTGAGCGAGACATCTCACTGGCTCTATTCTATTGTTTGGGGCGGGGGCACTAAGCAAAACAGAGTCCCCTCCCGGTAACCACACCCACCCCACAACAACCAGAAAAAATGTGGCGAAAAACAAAAATACCTTACAAAACAAAACATATTGGTGGCGTGTTTCAGAGTCGGGTGTCTTTCAGTCTCTCTGGCGGTAGGCATATCATTCATCTCCAAACATGATATCATGGACACGTTTGTCCTTGCTCTGCTATCAACAACATAAGCAGCACTCTATGAAAGTTTTGTTCTCAACTTTGTTCATAGGAATATAGCCTATAAATTATAACAGAACATTTTGTTGTAAATTTAAATATTGAAGGTAATTAATAATATGATTTATATTATTACCAGGTTTTTTTGGTCAATGTTGCGATCCCTTTCTGATGTCTCAAGATAAAAATACACCCAGAATTATCCAGAACACACCTCCCTGTTAGACCAGCATGCCCATGGGCGCAAATATGGGCACAAGTGCATTTGCTATTTAAACTGTGTTGGTCTTAAGATAAATTAAGAAAATCCATTGACCCAATACTTTGACTAAAGGAAAGAACAATTTGCTGCATGTCATCCCTTCTCTCCCTCACTCCCGCATTTAGTCGCTCTCTTCAGCTGTTCCTACGAAGTTATGAACAATTCTGAATCGTTTGGTTCATGTGACAACAAATACTTTAGACTTTGAACTTGAATTATTTAAAGGCAAAAAACCTAATGAAAAAATATGATTCCTGGACAGTACTATGTTACTCAATCATTTCTTAAGATTGATCTGTACACACTTTCATCCAAATTAAACATGAGTGTAATTATTTAGCACTTAGGGAAGTTGGATGCGCAGGTGTAGCAACTAAAATCAGGGGTGAGGAGTAGACATGCAACTCAGATGTTTATAGTCTAAATTTTGTGGGTTGTTGAGTAGGTTGGATAGTAGATGGATGATAGTGAGCCAGAATACATAGTGAAGAGAGAGAGTGTGTCACTGTGTTTATTGCAACCCACACTGCACACAAACATGCATTTCACCAACAGCTGGAGGAACATCCATATGCCAAAGACTCCAGAAGCTCCAAAGAATGCAGAGATGTGGGAGTAAACCTCCACAAATTACACCCTGAATTATGAATTTCAGAAGTAACTGTGATTGTCATTGATATTTTACAGTAATCAGAGACCTATGGACAGGAGGTCATAAAGAGACCTTGTAAAGGCCACTCTAAAATGTGCAGTTATCAGCTGCTCCGCAGCCTACTGAATTGCTTATCTTGCAATTGAATTGCAATTCAGTAGGCTGCGGAGCTGGCCGTGGTGCTGAATCCACCTGTTTTGGCTTTAAATGACTGCCAGGGAGTTGTCAGTTTCGCTCCCTCAAACCTTGCGACATCTGTGGCATTGTGCTGTGTGATGAAACTGCACATTTTAGAGTGGCCTTTTATTGTGGCCAGCCTAAATCACACCTGTGCAATAATCATGCTGTCTAATCAGCATCTTGATATGCCACACCTGTGAGGTGGATGGATTATCTCAGCAAAAGTGAAGTGCTCACTAAAACAGATTTAGACAGATTTGTGAAGAATAATTGCTAGAAATGGGCCTTTTGTGTACATAGAAGAAGTCTTAGATCTTTGAGTTCAGCTCATGATAAATGGGGGCAAAAACAAAAGTGTTGCGTTCATATTTTTGTTCAGTGTAGTAACATTTCCATTGTGATTGTTTTGGGGCTGTTGAGGCAGAGGGTTATATCTGGTATTTTTTTCCACTTACATCTCTGTTGATGTTAGTTTTGGTTGTAGTGTTTCTTGATCATAATTAAAGGGCTGATTTTAAGCACTCAGCCTTATGCTTGTTTGTATTTGTGTTTTGTCTGTAATGTTCAATTTCTCATTTTACCTATGTGGTGTGGTGGTAATTGTCTTACTGTTGTGGTCCACCACTTGTAAAGAAAACACTGTAATGTTGGCTGTCTCAATGTGTGTGTATGCCAGTTCACCATACTTGCGTGTGGATTATGTATGGCATTAAATAAATGTTTCCAGTAAAGCACAATGATTAGGGGAGGGGCCTCACACAAAGAGAAGCCTAGGGGCCCCTGACCACCTTAATCCACCCCTGACGGTATCGTAATGCAGACACACTTGTACACTGCAATCAACATCGTAATCAATCTTCCGCATCTACGAGATAGTGGGCAACATTGGATACAACCTCCTCCAGCAAGGCGACTAGCAGGAGCGCATTGCTTCCTATTGAAATGAATGGACTTCCGCCGCAATGCAACCAGTTTGCCGGACCTGGTGTGAATCCAGCTTAAGAGCTAATATGTCGCTTTCACCTATGGGTTTATGGGATTGCAAGAAAAGCTTTGACAGCTCAGTAGATATTTTTCGTATTGTCAATGAACACTAAACTGAAGAAAGCTCCTGCCTGTCGCCTTGCTGGAGGAGGACAGTTGTATGCAATTTTGCCCACCATCTCGTAGATGCAGAAGCTAGATTACGATGTTGGGATGCGGTGTACAAGTGTGTCTGCATTACGATGCCGTATGATGATTTTTGCCGGGCCTGTTGTGAATCCAGCTTTAAAATTGCAAAGACACTTGCGTTCGGGCTTTGCACTACGTTGTGCCGGGTGCAAGATAGGGCCTAAAGTGTTAATGACATCATCTGGTTGAGTAGGACCTACAGTATATAATTTTGTGTTATTTGTGCTCTCAATTCATAATTCATATTTAATTAAGGGAGATTGGATTGGTAATCCTTTCTCTATGTTATTATACATTTGAGTGCTTACTTCATACAAAACTCTATACAGAGTTACATTATTTGACTGATCAAAGGCATCTTATGTGTAGCAAAAATGGGTTATTTAGGTCCTTAGGAGAGATCCAGGGATCCATTTACTAGGATCTATAAATAAGCTTTGAATACATTGTGCTACATATGGGATAATTGATAAATATGGCTTATTTCAACTAAATCATGATTCCAGTTAGCAATTTCCCTGCAACACCCTTATAATGTTTTCTACGGTTGTAATGCAGATGTTATCAAACCGTAACCAACAAAATCAAACATTCTATATAACCTTTGGTAAATTCAAATAAAAGTGGTTGAACTTCCAAATAGTTTATAAAAAGGTGAGTTTAGATGTTTTCATTAAGTGTGCTATGGTAAAGCCACTTAATATAATGCTATGTATATATTATGTCACGATCCAGCCCTCCTGAGCCTGTTTCCCTTTTTCCATGTGTATCGATTCCCTGTTCCTGGTTCCCTTGTGTGTGTTTGGTCTATCTCTGTGTTTGTTTGTTCTCCAGTTCCTGAGCACCAGTTCTTGTTTTCCCCTGCACTCCTGAAGGCACCAGTCCCAGAGCACTAGTCCCATCAACACTAATCCCGAGCACCTGTTGCCTCTGCCACACCTGGGGCTGATTGCCACTCTCCCTTTATTAGGGAAGTGTAGGCAATCAGTCCCCGCCAGATTATTGTACTACGAAGTGTATTCTAGTCTCGTGCCATTTCTCTTGACAGCCAGTCGTAGCACTATGCTTTATTTTGTTTGAATATTTATTACAGCCAGTCTGAGTACTGTGCCCTTATTATTCCAAGTTATTATCTCGCCCTGGTTCTCTGTGCCTCCATTTCCAGAATCCATCTGGGCTGTTGAGCTGGTCATCACTCACCTGGTTCCTCTCCAGCCATCCGGACCTTCCGTCTTCTGTGCCCTCGGACATTACCTAACAGGTTTACTCTCATCGTGAATACCACTTACCTAGTCTTCACTCACTAGCCAGTCACTAGTCACATACCACACCACAGCACACTCACCACCCTTCACACCACAGAACACCCACCACCACAGCACACCCAACACCACACCCATCACCACACCACAGCACACCCACCACACCACTGCACACCCACCACCCAGCACACCCACCACACCACAGCACACCAAACACCACAGCACACCCACCACACCACAGCATACCCAACACAACAGTACACCTAACACCACACCTCAGCACACCTAACACCACAGCACACCCAACACCACAACACACCCAACACCACACCACACCACAGCATACCCAACACCACAGGACACCCAACACCACAACACACCCAACACCACAGCACACCCAACACCACAACACGCCCAACACCACAGCACAGCACACCCAACACCACAACACACCCAACAACACAGCACACCAAACACCACAACACACTTAACACCACACCACACCCAACATGACACACTCAACACCACATCACACCAAACACCACACTACACCTAACAGCACAGCACACCAAACACCACACCACAGCACAGCACACCCAACACCACAGCACACCAGGGCCGTGCACAGACATTTTGGGTGGCAGGGGCTCAAGAAGAAAATGGGTGTCCTACACACACGCACGCATACGCATGCATGCATAGACACACACACACATCCTTTCCAAGTGTCCATTCCCATTTCCCAATGTTGCCACAAAACCATTTATAATCATACACTACATTCTGAACTTCGGCCAAGTTCAGTTTCCTCTAATATATTATTCCTTTAAAAAAGCACCAATTTAACAAGTTTTCATTAAAGTAATATAATTCACTCAGGCTGTGTACAGTTGATCAGACCAATCACTTATGAGTAGGCTAGTATAGACAAACTGCCTAAAGGTGAAACGGGGTCAGATTGCTCAGTGGTTAGGAAGTCAGACTTGTAAGCGATTCCCAACCCCGACTGTGCCAAAATGTTATTGTGTCCTTGAGCAAGGCACTTTACCCTACATTGCTCAGTTGGATGTCCCTTTATTCACTGTCGCTATGGATAAGAGCATATGCTAAATGACTAAAATGTAAAATATATAAAATGTGACAAGGCCAACCATTTATTCATGTGGACAATTCTACTAATATCCTAATTGTAAGTGTTGTTTTAACAATGCATTTGTATTCCTTGATTAATTATTAATGAATTGAACAACAATAGAAATTCTGTATTTACAGTGTAGGCCAACTGTTTCATGGTGCATATGTGTATTCCCATAAATCCATTGATCTTAATTTACTTATTTAATAGATGTCCTTACTTGAACACTTACGTAGAAAGTCAATGAAATTGTTGCATTTTGTGTCTATATCTTTGTTTAGCATAAAGAGTTAAAAAGTCACATAGCCTACTCATCATGCACCACTAACATGGCATATTATTACATTATGTAGGTTAATAAACCAATGTTTCAAATAACTACATAAACTTGATAATGAGCCACAGAAGTGGTTTCATACTTTTGATAAGTGTTGACCAGAGAGAGAGGGAAGGGAGTACCCACCCATCAAACTCAAAGCCCTGCCCCTTTTTGATTTTGACAGGTGGATCTAAGCATTCTGATTGGCTGAGCCATTTAAGGCCCGCCCATCCAAGCCCCTTTTCCGCGCCCCTTTCCCCCTCCCTTTGCACGTTCCTATTGGTATACGTAGGCTCCAGACCCTAAAAGGAGTTCCAATTAGGATTAAAATCAGACAATACTATCATTGTAAACTTCTGATTCAGAAATTGTAGAGCGCTGTACATTTCCAAAGTTAATTGTTCTGTGCAAACAGTTGGGAAATAAATTATACTCTGTTTTCACAGTCTTTAAACATGGTTGTATACAGTTCTGGGATTCCGAAACTTAAAACTCTAAGCCTGCTACGGGGATTCCCCGTCTTCTAAACCTGATCCACGTTAATTGGCACACGGTAAGAATGTCTTTGTTGGTTCTTATCGTTATTTCACAACAAATTAACAAAAGTATGTTTTCAAATGACATTTCTGCTCTGCGAAAATATTTATTTGAACTGTTTTCTTAAGCTAACTATAGATTGTTTGCACTATCTGTGTCGCGCACATCCCTGCACCTGCTTCCCCATACAGGTCTCGGTCCCCCGAGCACTGAAGATTTCAGTTGAACTTGTCCATTAGTTTTAGTTAGCTTTGTTTGTGCACAGCTACATTCCGTTTGTCTAGTGCCTCAGTTGAGCTCTCTAGATATTCTCTATGGAGTTAATCACGCACACCTGTGCGTCTTTACGCAGCTGCGTTTAATCATACTTAGTGGGGTATATAAGCACAAGTAAAGCTGTACACATTGTCGATTATTGCTCCACGTTACTAGGAGAGTGTTGTTTATGTTACGTGTCTCTGGACTTGTGTTTGTAAACAACAATTCTGTTTCGCCTGCACTTGCCTCTGTCTCTACTGCTTAATCGTGACAGAATAATTGACCCAAACTATGAAGGCAGCAGGACCAGCAGCGATTACCAGCTCACTAGAGGAACACGGGTACCTGATCCAACAACACCATCACCAGCTCACGAGCTTGGGTACCGCTATGGAGGAGGTCCTTGATCGGCTGAAGGCTATGGATGTAGCCAGAAGGCCCCCTCCCTCCTCTCGGGCTTTAGAACCATCGGTTTCCTCTGGAACAGAGGAGACTCGCGGAGTAGAGCTCTCCCTGCCTGAGAGATATGACGGGAACCCCGACAGGTGTCGCGGGTTCCTCCTGCAATTCTTTCTCTATTTTTCACACCGAACAGGACCACGGGTGGCCACTATGATATCCGTCCTCACGGGCAAAGCCCTTGAGTGGGCTACCTCTCTCTGGGAACGGGGGGTAGAAGAAACGGAGGACTATGATCTGTTCCGAAGATTATTCCAGGAGGTATTCGACCACCCTAAGGAGGGTCGGGAGAGAGGTGAGCAACTCCTGCATATCTGACAGGGCTCCCCTCAATGGCAGACTACGCCCTAGAGTTTAGGACCCTGGCGTCTTCCAGTGGCTGGAATGACGCCGCTTTTTTTTGGCTCTGTTTCGGAGGGGCCTCTCGGAGGAGGTCTGTATAGAACTGGCCTGTAGAGGCGACGACACCTCCCTAGACGAACTCATCTCCATGGCCATCCGCCTGGACCGGCTGATTTGTGGAAGGAGAAAATCTACAGCCAAAAGATCCACCTTCCCAGCACGCACAGGTGAAGAGGAGCCCATGGAGATGGACCACACCCGCCTGCACCCTATGGAGAGGTTGCGGCGTCTCCGGGCTGGATTGTGCCTTTACTGTGGGGAGGAGGGGCACCTAGTGGCGCAGTGTCCTTACACCCAGGGGGCTCCATGCTGGCCGAAGAGACCACCACCCAGCAATACTAAGGTAGGCCCTACCATTCCTGCTTCCGTGTTCTCTAATGATGTATTACCCCTCATGGTAACCTTGCCTGAATAGCCTTGTATGAGTCCTCTATCAGCCTTGGTAGACTCTGTTTGTGCCGTGGACAACCGTCCCGTCGGGTGTGGTAAGGTCCATCAACAAATGAAACCGCTAGTATTGGCTATGTATAATGGACATGTGGAAAACATTAGTCTATTTGTACTCCCCTCCCCTGCTCATCCTATAGTGCTGGGTATGCCGTGGCTAAACAAACACAGTCCAAGCATTGCATGGAAAGAGGGGAGGATAATAGAGTGGTCACCTACCTGCAAGACCAGGTGCTGCACTCTGTCAGTACATGCTACGTCTATTGAAAGTCCATCTATCCACACTAACGTCTCTGCTCTGGTACCTCATTAATACCATGACCTGTTACAGGCATTCTCCAAAACCCAAGCTGTCCATCTGCCTCAGCACAGAACAGGTGATTGTGCCATCAATCTCCTTCCTGGTGCTGCTCTGCCCCATAGCCACGTCTACCCCCCATCTTGCGCAGAGACGGAGGCTATGACCACCTATATCCGGGAGTCCCTAGAACATGGACACATTCGACCCTCCACCTCTCCGTTATCGTCTAGCTTCTTTTTTGTAAAGAAAAAAGATGGAGGAGTCCGGCGTGTATAGACTACAACGCCCTGAACAACATCACCATCAAATACAGGTACCCATTGCCCATAATCCATTCCGCAATAGAATCCATGCATGGAGCCCGTTATTTCACAACATTGGATCTACGCAGCGCCTATAACCTCATCCGAATCAGGGACGGAGACGAATGGAAAACCGCTTTCAGCACTACGTCTGGGCATTATGAGTACAATGGTGATGCCGTACGGCTTGGCCAACGCACCCTTGGTCTTCCAGGCGTTTGTCAATGATGTGTTTCAAGATCTGTTGGGGCGTAGTGTAATAGTATATATAGATTACATTTTGATCTATTCCTCTACCTACCAACAGCATATCCATCATGTATGGGAGGTACTCACCAGGTTGATCCGACACCAGTTATGCGCTAAAGCAGAGAAGTGTTCCTTTTATCAGACTTCTGTGTCTTCTTCTGGGGTATAGGGTCACAGCTACGGGTGTTGAAATGGAGATAGAGAAAGTTGAAGCTGTGCGTAATTGGCCCGTCCCAAACACAATCAAAGAACTGCAGAGGTTTCTCTGCTTTTCCAATTTCTACAGACGCTTCATTCGGGCTTTCGGTGACATAGCTGCTCCGCTCACGATGCTGTTGAAGGGAGGGCCGCAACATCTGGTCTGGACCACAGAGGCGGAGACTGCGTTCCGGACCCAGAAGGAACCATTCACCTTTGCGCCCATACTTAAACATCCAGACCCGGACCAGCTATTCATCTTGGAAGTGGATACATCAGAGGTTGGCGTAGGGGCAGTCCTCTCGCAACGGCAAGGTAACCCCGCCAAACTGTTTCCTTGCGCCTTTCTCTCCAGGAAGCTTACAGCTGCGGAAAGGAATTATGACGTGGGTGACTGGGAACGGCTGCCGATTGTGGAGGCGCTGAAGAGATGGAGACACTGGCTTGAGGGCGCAAAACATCCTTTCCTGATATGGACTGACCATCGAAACCTGGAATACCTGAGGGCGGCTAAAAGATTGAATCCGAGGCAGGCAAGATGGGCACTGTTTCTTACCCGTTTCGATTACCATCTCTCCTACCGTCCAGGGTCGAAAAACACCAAGGCCAATGCACTGTCCCGCATGTACGAGGGAGAGGACCGATTCCAGGAAAAAACACCAGTGATACCTCCAGCCCACATCGTAGCCCTCATACGCTGGGAAATGGATGAGGAGATCCAACATGAGCAGGTACGGCACCCAGGTCCCCCTAATTGTCCCTGTGATCGTCTGTTTGTTCCGCTGGACTTTAAGGATAGACTGCTACGATGGACACACATCTCGCTAACCACTAGACACGCCAGAGTTACACGGACTCTACAACTACTCAGGGTCAAATATTGGTGGCCGCAAATGGACCCGGATGTCCGCAGGTATGTGTCCTCGTGCTCTACCTGTGCACAGAGCACCAACCCACTACATCGACCATTTGGTAAGCTTTGTCCCTTGCCCATACCCCAACGACCATGGTCACATCTCTCCATAGACTTTATCACAGACCTACCGGAGTCACAGGGTCATACAGTCATATTGGTAGTGGTAGACAAGTTCTCCAAATTCTGCAAGTTACTTCCATTCGCAGGTTTGCCTACCGCCTTTCAGACAGCCGAGAGCCTGTTTACCCACATCTTCAGAGCTTATGGCATTCCGGAGTTTCTGAGTTTCTGAGTTTCAGAGTTTCAGAGTTCAAGTTCCTCGGGGTGTTCATCAGTGACAACCTCACATGGTCCAGACAGACAATCTCAGCAACAAAGACTGCCCAAAAGCGCCAATACTTCCTGAGGAGACTCAAGAAGTTTGGCATGTCTGTCAGGATTTTACTTTTACAGGTGCACCATTGAGAGCATCCTCTCAGGCTGCATTACAGCCTGGTACAGCAGCTGCTCCGCTGCTGATCGTAAGGCTCTTCAGAGGGTGGTGAAGTCAGCAGAGCGCATCATAGGCTGCTCCCTCCCCTCCGTGCAAGGCATCTACTAGAAGCGATACATTAGGAAAACTAAGAACATTCTAAAAGACCACAGCCATCCAGCCCGTGAACTTTTCTCACTGCTGCCGTCTGGTAGACGTTACCGGAGCATCAAGGCACGGACTACCAGACTTAAAAACAGTTTCTTCCCCCAGGGCATTCGGCTGCTCAACATGGAACACTGACACTGATCACACATCATCGGTTGAGCACTAACATTCTCTGGTCACTTTATGCTCTCTACATCTGATGTAGAGGAATTCAAATGGACCTTGTAAAGCAATTTTCCATGCCATTCATAATATTTATTACTTCTACTGTTGTACATTTTCCAGATCACTGCTCAGTACATAGCCTATTATTATTATTACTATTGTCATTATTGTTTTAAAATTCTTTATAT
>JACXGM010002884.1:0-17825 GCA_016801145.1 Umbra pygmaea | reverse complement strand
TTTGGAGGACATCGTGTCCGATCGAGGGCCCCAATTCACCTCCCGGGTTTGGAGGGCGTTTATTGCCAGACTGGGAGTGACGGTGAGTTTGTCGTCGGGATATCATCCACAATCTAACGGCCAAACGGAGAGGGTCAACCAGGAGGTAGGACGTTTCCTTCGCTCATACTGCCGAGACCAAACGAACACCTGGGCGGACTTCCTGCCATGGGCTGAATACGCCCAATATTCACTCACCCATTCTTCCACAGGACTCACCCCGTTCCAGTGTGTTCTAGGTTTCCAGCCACCTCTAGCGCCCTGGCATCCCAGCCCCGTCAGCATCCCAGCCATGGACGACTGGATTCGACATGCTGAAGCCCTGCGGATGACAGCCCATTCCCGTCTTCAGCAGGCCATCCGTCGACACCGGGACTATGCTGACCGCCACAGGAGTGATGCTCCAATGTTCCAGCCTGGTGATAGGGTGTGGGTGTCCACCAGAGACATGCCACTCCGTGCGCCCTGCAGGAAGTTACAACCCCGGTTTATTGGTCCATATCCCATAGTTCATCAGGTTAATAATGTCTCATACACTGTGTAGTTGCCTACCCATATCCGACTCTCACCGACGTGTCATGTGTCCCTCCATAGGCCGGCGGTTTGGGGTCCCCTGGACACTGATATGCCTTCCGGTGCTCCTCCTCCTCCCCTCTCCATCGACGGCGAACCCGCCTATGTCGTCCGTGCCATCCTGGACTCTCGCCGGCTTGGCGGCCGCCAGCAATATCTGGTGCACTGGGAGGGGTACGGCCCGGAGGAGAGGAGTTGGGTCCCTGCCCAGGACATCCTGGACCCCTCTCTCTGCCGAGATTGCCCCCACCTGCACCCCGACCGTCCCGGTCGTCGTCCAAGGGGCAGTCCTCGTTCTCGCCCTTTGTCAGTGGCTGGAGCCGCTCCTCAGAGAGGGGGTGATGTCGGGCACATCCCTGCACCTGCTTCCCCATACAGGTCTCGGTCCCCCGAGTACTGAAGATTTCAATTGAACTTGTCCAGTAGTTTTAGTTATTGTTTGTGTACAGCTACATTCCATTTGTCTAGTGCCTCAGTTGAGCTCTCTAGCTATTCTCTATGGAGTTAATCATGCACACCTGTGCGTCTTTACGCAGCTATGTTTAATCATACTTAGTGGGGTATATAACCCTGAGTAAAGCTGTACACATTGTCGATTATTGCTCCACATTATTAGGAGTGTGCTGTTCATGTTACGTGTCACTGGACTTGTGTTTTCGAGTACTAAGTAAAGAACGTTTCTGTTTTGCCTGCACTTGCCTCTGTCTCTACTACTTATTTGTGACAATCTGTTTCATAACATACGTTTAGCTGGCTATTTTTTGTCGCAAATGTAAGGTTCCATAATACGTGTTTAGCACAGCGAGAACATTAATGGGATGTTTTCTTAAAGTTTAAGAAAAGTTAGGTTTTTAGATCCGTAAGAGAAAAGTTCTTATGGTGGTTATTTCAAATTGCCTCATAGATCAATTGCACTATAGCTTTTGAAATGGCTTGGTATTTTACTCAAGTTACGCATTTTGTTGATAAAAAACTAAAATGAAAACAAATATAAGAAAACCGAAAACAAAAATAAGACCAATAAACCATAGGTAGTCTGTTTACACCCAATTACAGATGGTATAGAAAATGAATTCGATTTCAAATTAACAACAGATTTTTACAGACTTTTAAAATGCATTCTTCACATGTAGGCTACGAAAGCCGTGTTTGGTGGGGTATGACATAGCGTTCCAGACCGCCAAGGATTAGATTGGCAGCGTCACAGCGGTGGAACAATTTGAAAATGTTTTGTTGTCTAAAAGCGATATTAGGACATGAATTATATACAAGTGCAGATTTTCTGTAATACAAAAAGGTTGGGAATTACAAACAGTTTGATTAACATAGGCTCTGATCACTTTTTGAGTTCAGAACTTCTTTAATAGGCTATAGACAAACGATTTGGCTGACCAATATTGTTTAGAGATGTTTTTCTGAGTAGATTGTTTTTGCTAAAGGTCGCGAAAACATGCAATTTGCGCCAACGGTGTGTTCAAGTTGTTCTGAAATAGAGTGCATGGTTAGTAACCACAATAGCTGTCATTTTTTTACATTAACACCAGACTTTAATTTGAAATGTAAGGTATTTTATTAATTTATTGCTGAAACATGGGATACGACAGGATGTTTCAAAGCAAACTTATTTCAACTAATTGTTAAACATACAATATCTAAAGCAGGGTTTGTATTATAGACCTAAGATGTTTCATCCAGCCAAGTTCATACAGAGTTTTCACTAAAGTGTTTGATACTTGTAGATTTGTGTAGCTGATACAAGTTGTAGATGTAAGATGCTAAACATTTTTCCACTGAAAACAAAAACAAAGAGTTATACTGAAAAAGTATAAACAACAGAAATTCATTTGTGAAATTAACAAATTATGTAAAGTCAATCTATCTGACGAAGAACATGACAAATTAAATAGCCTTCAAACGGAACTAGATCACATATATTTGGAGAAAGCAAAAGGGGCTCATATATGATCTAGAGCTCGATGGTTATGGGATCAAATAAGGGCCAATAATATTTTGAGGTTGCAAAGTGATGTTTGCATGTGTGAAAAGGTTTTGCGTCTGGGGAAATATTTTGTGAATGTGTAAAAACGTTTTGCATCTGTAGAAATATTTTGTGAATGTGTAAAAAGGTTTTGCATCTGTAATTCAAAAGTAAAAAATGTATGGTGCTAAAATTGACAACCAAAGTCAAATTAATGAGGAAGTAAGAATCTTTTACAGCACTTTATATAAATAACATTTTTCCAAAGAAGAGAAATTTCTCTATCTTTTGTTTTTTTAAAGAATTAGGGTGTTTGGCAAAATGATGGATAATGAGATCATGCAAATAATGGAAGATAAGCTTAGAATTGAGGAATTACAGTGCCTTGCGAAAGTATTCGGCCCCCTTGAACATTTTAACCTTTTGCCACATTTCATGCTTCAAACATAAAGATATAAAACTGTATTTTTTTTTGAAGAAGCAACAACAAGTGGCACACAATCATGAAGTGAAACGAAATATATTGGATATTTCAAACTTTTTAACAAAAAAAACTTTCAGCCCCTTTACATTCAGTGCAGCAAACTCTCTCCAGATGTTCAGTGAGGATATCTGAATAATGTTGACCTAAATGACTAATGATCCGGGGTTAAATTGGGATTTGTTATGTGGGGGGACTCTCCCTAGGGGGGTCCGGGGCATTTTTGAAAAACATGTTTTTGAAAAGTAAACCATTAAATGGCATTTTCTGGACAGTTTTGTGCAAAGAAATTGAGAAATCGAGTCTTACATGATATGTGCAAAACTGCAAGGTTCAGAGCCTTTATTTTGCATTGCTGTAACATGTATTAGGGAATTTAGCATTTACAGTACAATTTACTGTTAATCAGTCATCACTTGATTACACATTTTATTACATTGTTATGATATACGAAGTGACCCATACAATGTGCTAAACATAATCTGCCACATGAGTATAGCAACAGCTGAGAAGATTTGGATCTGTGGTGACCTGGTTCACCTCACAGAAACTTCCTTCTCCAATTCTCTCTACTACAATACACACACACAGACACAAACACACAAAAGCAAACAAACACACACACATAGTCTAACCAGGACTCAACACTCTTTAAAGCTGCCAGCTTGGTAACCAAGTATGTAGTTTTGTTTACTGGCTCCAGTGTTTGCCTCATTACAACCTGCTTATTATTAAGGTATAAAAATGATGATAACACTGGTTAATTGTACAATCAACATTTTGATTTATTTGTATTTTATGTTTATAATTTGGGTTTCACATTTCATACAAATTCTTCCCATAATGGCTGGTATGAAAACATCTCACTATTAGTCTGCCTTTTCTTACAGGCCAGGTGTTCTGAAGATCTCTTTCTTGCTACATTTAACAAAGAGTCAAATATATTCCTTATGGTCAATGGTTATTTATGCTCGCCTTTACCTGGTCATATAGGTTTTAATTAAAATCTTCCCAAAACTGATGAACCCAGGCTTGTACTTTTACTTTGGAATATTTACAATGCTGATTATTTGACGCAATGTGTTAGAGCAATGTTAACAAATTAAATGTGATGTCCTTTACTCATAGTTTTAAGAGTATGGTGATTTGTTTGTCCCATTAATGGAGAATGCCTGGCGCCGTCGCTGAGCAGGTGCCTCTCTACCCTCCCAACACCTCAATTCTGCCTTGAACGCGCAACTCTTTCACTTCAAGCACTCGCTTTATTCGGGCGTCCTATTCGCTTTGGACAAGCGAGTGGATTCAAATTGTTCAAGCGTCCAACTAGACACGATAGAAGCAAATTTCAAACTCAATTAGCGTTCGGTCTAAACGTAGCATAAAACTTTGATGTGCAATGCGCGAGCGGTGCGCGATGGTCGTTTGACAACGAGATTAAGCAGTTGAAGAAGAATACGCGGCTGTGTTGCGATTGTTCTAATCTCAGCTCCGCCGAGACAAAATATACATGCCATTTAAAAATTATTTCATTTATTGTCAGAAATATCATGTTTTCAAAAGCATCACTGTCATCAAATTTTATGTGACATATTTCCAGTAGGCAACTGACTGCAAGCAGGCACATCCGAGCAGGCTTATGTGCCGGAGCTGAGCCCCGGAAAGCTCCGCCCAATTTAACCACTGCTAATGATGATAAATAGAATCCACCTGTGTGTAATCAAGTCTCCTTATAAATGCACCTGCTCTGTGATAGTCTCAGAGGTCCGTTGAAAGCACAGAGAGCATCATGAAGAACAAGGAACACACCAGGCAGGTCCGAGATTCTTTTGTGGAGAAGTGTAAAGCCGGATTTGGATACAGAAAGATTTCACAAACTTTAAACATCCCAAGGAGCACTGTGCAAGCGATAATATTGAAATGGAAGGAGTATCAGACCACTGCGAATCTACAAAGACCCGGCCGTCCCTCTAAACTTTTAGCTCATAAAAGGAGAAGACTGATCAGAGATGCAGCCAAGAGGCCCATGATCACTCTGGATGAACTGCAGAGATGTACAGCTGAGGTTGGCGAGTCTGTCCATAGGACAACAATCAGTCGTATACTGCAAAAATCTGGCCTTTATGGAAGAGTGGCAAGATAAAGGCATTTCTGAAAGATATCCATAAAATGTGTCATTTAAAGTTTGTCACAAGCCACCTGGGAGACACACCAAACAGGTGGAAGAAGGTGCTCTGGTCAGATGAAACCAAAATGGAACTTTTTGGCAAAAATGCAAAACGTTATGTTTGGCGTAAAAGCAACACAGCTCATCACCCTGAACACACCATCCCCACTGTCAAACATAGGGAAGATGGCTAAAATTGATGGAAAGATGGAGACAAATACAGGACCATTCTGGAAGAATGGTGGAATGGTTCACATGATGGAGTCTGCATAAGACCTGAGACTGGGATGGAGATTTGTCTTCCAACAACACAATGATCCAAAACATAAAGCAAAATCTACAATGAAATGGTTCACAAATAAACATATCCAGGTGTTAGAATGGCGAAGTCAAAGTCCAGACCTGAATCCAATCGAGAATCTGTGGAAAGAACTGAAAACTGCTGTTCACAAACACTCTCCATCCAACCTCAATGATTTTGCAAGGAGGAATGGGCAAAAATTTCTGATTTTTTTTTATGGTCAACAATGACCAGGATTGTGGTATTGTCCTGTAAGGGAGGAAATTCATCTAGGATGTCAATACACAAATGTGACCATGGCCGTTGTGGAACCGGTAAAGGATGTAATTTATCTGCTGGTAGGTGTCTTTGGCGACTTACTCTGGGCACATACCAATCAGGAGGAGATATACGTCCTGATGTCTATGGCCAGAGTAGGCTACCAGTACCTGAATGATACGGCCTATCCCTGGATGACTGGAGGGAGTAGTGTTAGCCCAGTAGATGAGCCGGTCCTGCATCACATATGCCACAATACAGGACTCAGGCAGAAGAGAGAGACATCTACTGGCAACTGTCTGTGTCATAGAGGCAGGACAAGGTGTCTGCTTTTATGTTTTTACTACCTGGAATATAAGAAATCGTGAAAGCAACTCTGGGCAAAAAAAGGGCACATCTGGCTTGAAGAAGACTCAGCCTCCTTGCCGCCCGGATGTACTCAAGTTTGAATTGGTCAGTCCTGATGAGGAAAGGGTGTTTAGCCCCCTCTAACCAGTGTCTCCAAAACTTTAGGGCTTTCACAATGGCCAGCAACTCACGGTCATCTACATCATAGTTCCTCTCTGCGGGTGTAAGCTTCCGGGAGAAGGCATAGGAGCGGAGCTTAGCAGGTGCCTCTGAGCGCTGGGATAACACAGCCACAACCCACGGCCTCGGAAGCATCCACCTCCAAAATAAAGGGCAATGATGGATGAGGGTGTGCCAACACAGGTGCAGAGGATAACAGAGCCTTCAGTGAGGTAAAGGCCCTCTCTGCCTTGGCCAACAACCTGAGTTTGGAAGGTCCACCCTTCAGCAGGGAGGTGATTGGAACAGCCACCTTCAGCAGGGAGGTGATTGGAACAGCCACCTTCAGCAGGGAGGTGATTGGAACAGCCACCTTCAGCAGGGAGGTGATTGGAACAGCCACCTTCAGCAGGGAGGTGATTGGAACAGCCACCTTGCTAACACCCTAATGAACCTCAGGAAGACATTGGCGAAACCAAGAAATTACTGTACTAGTACCATGTTCGGAATCAGACAGTTACACACAGCTTCAATGCATGGTTCCTCCATCTCCATCCCATGTTCCTTAATACCATATTCAAAGAAGGAGACAGAGTGCTAGAAGAAAAGTTATTTCTCAGCTTTGGTGTAAAGGTAATTCCTTACAGAAAACAGATCTGTGGAGTGTAGAAATCCAGTATCCTGGGCCATGAGCCAATCTTCAGCCTCCCGATTTGTAAGGCTCGTAACAATTTAAATATGCTCTTTTTAGACTTTCTTTACCCGAGTATGACCTGGGGTTAGCGGTATCATAGTGAGGAATTTTTATAACCTGTTCACCCATCGTTGAAGTCAGATAAAGTAATGTAAAGGATTGCATTGTTACATCATTTTATTTTTGAATTACACATCTAAGAAACTTAGAAACGACATACACACATTGAGATTTTTACCAATGAAAAACTCAATAAACATTTTAGAAATACATTCAGCAACCACATTTTGATTACACTGCAAATTTATCCTGCATACATCTGTTACAAATGTAAACAGATATCACATCACCCATTCTTAACTCTTCATTGTCTTCAGTAATGTTAGAAAGAAGGTTACAAATGTACTTTGATCTGATTTATTTATGTACATTTTCCCCCTTCCAAATCCCCACTGACCCTGCCTTGTCGGTAGCTCTGCAACTCCTTGGACAGATGCAGGATGGCGAAGGGCACATGTTATTATCTAGCTCCTGTAAAGGAGGGAACCTGACACCCCACTGCTCAAGGAGTAAAAGAGGTATGGGGTCATAGGCTCGAGTAAGGACAGAGGTTATACCATATACGTCAGGCTTTATTTGCCACAATAAAAAATGATGATATTGGGAGAAAGGGAGGGCTGGACGGGACCAATGCAAAGAAATCAAAGTCCCCCACCCCTTAACCTTTCCTATCTCCCAAAAACAAACACTTAAACTAAACTGGCACACAATCTACCTTTAGGCACTGCAGTATCCCTGCCTATGATGTATAGTAGGGCTAAAGCTAGTCAGAGTGTTTCTAAGTACCAATGTACTATCCAATACAGTGTGGCCTCAACCACAATCATAAAAAACAGTGCTTACACAGAAAACCAGTTACCTGACCACAAGAGAGAGCGCTTATACCAAAACCAGCAGAGAGCTTATGCTTGACAATCAGAGAGAGAGACAAACACAAAATTACAGAGGAATAAATAAATTAAATAAATACAGAGGAACAATAAATACAGAGGAAGGGCATGATGGGATTGCTGTTGATGACTGGAACCAGGTGATCAGGATTATGGATTGGAGGAGTCATTGATAAGTGGTGAATGGACTGATCTGCGCCACCTGTGGGGAAATAGACACACTGAACAGAACACACACATAGAACACAAACAGAAACACAGAACAGGGCACACAGAAACATTGATGGCACTTACCTATATACTGAGGGATGTAACACACCCCTCTCAAAAAAAAACTCAGGAACAGACCAATTAGCAGACCCCAGTCTGAGGCGTCTCCCACACCCGCGACAGGGCATCAGCCACCACATTATTAGAACCCTTAATATGGTGGACAATGATGTTGTAGCTCTGTACAATCAAAGCCCATCGCTTTAGGCGGTGGTTATGATTGTATATATGATCTGAACAGAGGATTATGGTCGGTAAAACCTCAACAGGCTTAGCACTGGACCCAATATACACTTCAAAGAACTGCAACGCTAGCAGTAATGCCGAAGTCTCTGATTCGACCGTAGAATATCTGGTCTGACAAGTTTCCAGGAGAAGAAACACACCAGACGATCTACCTCCTCATCATCCTCCTGTAGAAGCACCGCACCAGCACCCACAACACTGGCGTCAATTTCCAACTTAAAAGTTTTCAAAATTTGGAGCAGCAAGTACTGTAGCAGAACTACAACATAGCCAACTCAAAGGCACTCATGCACTCAGCCGTCCACTGAAAAGTTACCTTCGGGCTGATGAAAGCGGTTAGTGGATTTACTATAGACAAAAAGTTTTTACAAAATGTTCTGTAATACCCCACCATGCCTAAGAATTGTCGTAACTTGTGGTGGGTAGTAGGCACTGGGTACCGAGTAATAGCCTCCACTTTCCTAGCCACAGGACGCACCTTACCATGACCCACCTACGTTCCAAAATATGTCACAGTAGCTTTACCAAATTCACCCATGGCCATCTTCAATGTTAACGAAGCAGTCTGCAGCCTCTGATACACCACCTGCAAAGTAGAGACATGTTCAGCCCAAGTGGAGGAGCGGATCACTAAATCATCCAGGTGAATTACAGTTTTTCACCCCAGCAAGCACCTTATTAACCCATCTCTGAAATGTAGCATGCCAAAAGCCATAACCGTACACTGCAGAAACTGGGGAGGGTTTACAAATACCGAAATTGTAGAGGCATGGCCGTTTATGGGAGTTGACTCTGTATGGGTGCTGTCGAATCGGAGCAGAACCCCCAAAATCCACGTCATGCTCAAGCATGTTTGTACGGCTTGGAACATCCCTAAAGATATCAGGAAACCTACGGATTAAGGTAATAAGGTCATGTTGTTTATTGATATCTAAATGTGGAATTAGATGAAAATGTTTTCAGCAATGCAGAATTACACAATATTTCACCCTGGACATGATCAGTCCTTATCTCCAATCCATCCTCCTGCTTGTCTTCCAGGGGTATAAATCCGCGACTTGCATGCCAGTGTTCGCGAGTTCAAATCCAGACCGGCACTTTGTGTGTTTTGTTCTACAGTGATTGCGTCATGCAGACACGCGATTGTCGGTTTTTGTAATGTTAACCCTAACCTTAATTCTAACCTTAACATCAGTAACGTCATATCTAACCTTAACCGTTTGTAACCTCATGCCTAACCTTAACCGTTAGTATCCTCCTACCTAACCTTAACTGTGAATGTTGCAATATAATTTCGAAGGCTATGGAATGTATAGAATGTTCTCGCATAAATCCGCTAAACGAAATGTACCGGAGCAACGTAATTCAAGTACAAATATAGCCTAATAACAAAACGTGCACTTCAAACGTAAAAACACCCTAAATAGGTTGGCATAGAACGTAATTTAGGTTTTCAAAATAGTTTCCTGAGAACGTAATTTGGGAGAAATTCTGAGATTTACGGTTGGTCAGATCGCAGTCCCACAGCCACACTGGACACGACAGGGTCCTGTTTACTGGGACAGAGAGGTTTGCGCGCATGAAACTCTTTCAACATATTTACATGGCATAACCTAGAGGAGCGCCTATGCTCCGGAGTTTTCACAATGTAATTAGTGTCACTAATTTTCCTCTCCACCAAATGGGGACCAGAATATGGAGCGGACAGAGATGAGCCCTGTACCGGCAGTAACACTAACCTAATCACCTTCCTCAAACTCGCGGCTTTTAGCCGTCTTGTCATAATGATTCTTCATCGTCGTCTGATTAAGAGAAAGAGGCTTGTGAGCCAATTCACATGCGTCATGGAGATGATTATTCATGTTATTCACATAGTCAAACACATGGCAGGACTTAAACCTAAAGACTATTGTACTGTCTCCCTAATAGCAAACACCACATATGGCACTCCCTCATCCCAATCAGACTCAGTTTCCAAACAATACTTGCACAGCACTGATTTTAGATTTTGGTGCCAGCGGTCTAATGCGCCTTGGCTTTCTGGATGATATGGACTTGAATTTGGTGACAAATAGGGAGGTTACGCAACACCTGTGACAGCAGCTTGGCCATAAAATTACTTTAAAATGACTAACACAGATATACAGATCACATGCCCACTATATACATAGAACCTTATATCATTACCACCCAAATCATTTGCGTTTTTGAAAATAATTTACCATATTATTGGACAGATAAACTATTACTACTTAACGATTGAACGACTCATGTTCACAAGTCTTTTTTTTAGTTTTTTTTTAGGCTGGGGTTGTATAGGCCGCTTTTCTATCATATTATAAAAAATCTATACATTAAGTAGGGATTGACTGAATGAGTGTGTCCTGTATTGGCATTAGAGAATAAATACAGATTGAAACATGCTATATAATATGCCACTGCATATTATTAACCTTTATTTATACAGGAAAGACAACTGAGAAGGTCTCTTTCACAGTTGTGCCCTGTGATACAACCAGTTAAAAATAGTATAAAAATAAGAACAACCAAGGAACTGAGACAGAATTAAAGAATAAAATCAATGCAATAAAAAATTAAAATACACAAAAACAAGCTTTAAAAGAAACTTTGTCAGTTAACAATAAAAATGAAATGTAACAGATATTTAAATTTGCTTACGGGAACTAAAACCCCTATTTTAAGTTTGCTCTGAGTATCATTCCATTATTATGTGGCAGAATGTAGAATGTAAGGCCATCCCTACACCAATTGAAGCTTGTTTGTACACAGAAGTAGTGGCCCAGATTCCTGACCTCAACCCATTTGAGATGCTGTGTCATGACTTCAAGAACCTAATTCACAACAGACATCCCAAAACTGTTGCTAAATTGAAATAGTATTGTAAAGAGGAATATTCTAATATTCCTTCTGACAGTTGTACAGGTCTGATCTGCAACTACATGAAACATTTGGTTGATAGTACAATGAACTGTACTTCACACAACCACAGATTAAGTGTTCTGCTATTTACATAAAATACTTTCAGTTCCAGATGGTATTTAAGGAGAGGTTTCAGTGTGTGAAACCACGAAATTGAATATGAACCTTAAACTTTCTCATCCATTAAAAAGCTAAATAATTAGGTCTTGGTTAGTGATTCTGACTCGAGCACACTCTTGGTCCCAACTTTACAGTATAGTTAAGAATTTACCATCTCTTGTAGAACCATTTCTATCTGAGAGTTGTTTGAGCATCTAATTTTAGTTGATGGTAATAAAATTTAGAGTAATAAATATAAAATATGGAACATATGGTAGATGAGTTATTGCCTCCTGCTGAAGGGAAAAAGTTGTGGTTTTCACAACGTTCTTACTTCTGTAGTGGGTATTTACGTTGGACAGGAAGACAGAGCGTAAGGCATTTGTGGGCAGGCATGTTTGTGAGAACTTCACTAGTTCATGTAACAGACATACAGACATAACAGTATACATTGTGTTTGGCTATGCATTTTCTTGGGCTCAAGTGTGTAGGACACTTCACAATGCTACCATCACTGACTCTGTTCACGCTTTTAACCATTTTAACCCTCTCAACCACATTTACGGGTGAGTATTTTTCGTCTTACTGCTGTGTTTTAGTTTCCTTCAGATTATCTATTTAGTAATACTTTCTCAACATAAGAACATTGTGAAAATTGTGTTGTTCTGCCACTGTGTGATTTGGTTCAGTTCCAATCAGTTGTATAGTTGTCAAAAGGATTTGTAACAGTTATTTGGTGACTGCCATTTGTGCTTTATGGGTTACGTTACTGTTGAAAGAAAATCTTGAACCACTTCCTACTCTCAGAAAATTTCAACTCAACCTTTTGATTTATCAGCATTTTTGTGTGAAATGTGTTGACTTGAGAAGACAATTTAGCTGCGTGAATATTTACAATCAACAAGCCTGGCTCAACTGAGCTGAATGTATAAAAAATATTAAGTTCAACTAACTGCAGCAATACCATATACTTGGAAGAAGAAAGTACAAGAGGGGAAAAAGTCTGATCTTGTCTGTCAACCATGTATCAAAGATCTCACATGGATGAAGAAAATACAGATAAACAAAGAAAAAAAAATTGGTTGCTGTTCCATATAAATTACAAAATAGATGGAAAGAAATTTTAGATGTTCCAATCCCGTGGCATAACGCTTTTGGATTAATACGCAAAACAACACCAGACTCAAATTAGAATATTTCAATTCAAATTATTATATAAAATACTGTCAACAAATAGAAATCTATACAAGTGGGGAATTCAATCTTCCCAACTCTGTAGATTTTGCTCTGAGGAGGCCGAATCTATAGATCATCTTTTTGGTACTGTCCATATGTAGCATGCTTTTGGTCACAGGTACAAGAATGGATGAATAAATGCAATATTTATCTTGAATTAACGTTATAAATAGCAATACTTGGAGATTTAAAATGTAATAGTCAGACAATTAATACTATGATAATTATTTTAGCAAAAATATTTATCTTTAATTCCAAATTGGTGGAGTCATTGACAATAGAAAGGTTTCATAATTATGTGAAGCATCACAGTATTGTAGAAATACACATGGCAAATGGAAACCCAAAATGGCTGTGGCTAAGAGATAGATGGACAATATTGAACTTAAATAAAGAGTTGATCAAATAAAAAAAATTATGATTGAGGAAAATATCAAATGTATAAGCGAGAGCTAAATGTTAAAATGTCATTGGTCTCAACTATTGGTCAGGTAAAGGTTAGGATTGGGGTAAAATATAGACAGCAATAATTAAAAAAAAATGTGGGATTGTAAATGATGCATATTTTAGAACAAAGACAATACATATGCAGAATACTTAAGCTGATCCTTCCCATATAAAAAATATATATATATTAGTGGTGGGCATAGATTATTTTTTTAATCTAGATTAATCTCACTGTAATCTTGGAATTAATCTAGATTAATCTGGATTAAAATGGCTCATTAGACTTTTGCCAAAGGCATTTAGAATATGTGTGCTACCCAAATAATGACCAAAAGTAAGTCTTTGAGAATGGGTGTCTAAAGCCAGGTGGCGCATTACCTAGACCAGGGGCTCATCTCCTGTTTCCAAAATGCTTGAGAAACCTGTTCTACTATGATAATTGGTGATGAAAATAAATCATGTTTAATAAGATGTACTTGTGTTTACTAACTGTTTATTCAGTTAAACATTAACTTTGAAATGAAGGCCTACATAAGAGGTCGTTATGAACTGTTACAGTCAGTAGCTTTGTGTCAATCAATCCAAGCTCTATTTCTCCTGGTAATTAATAGGCTAAGTAATTAAATGAAATTTTGTAATTTAAAATTACATAACGTAGCCTAAAGTGAAGGAGTGAAGTTCCCAGCTGGCATGGATGAGGTGTACAGCAACGCTGAGTTAGTTATCGTTGTTGACAGATGTGCAATGGTCCCCAATCAGTGCTACACACCTCGCCTCTATCATCTTTTCATCTTTTGCGGCTTTCTCTGTGGCGTGCTGGTCATGTATTCTCCTCGTGATAGTTCGCCTGATGATAGTTCGCCTCGCAGGTAGTGAAGCAAACCCGGCAGCTTCATAGCTGCATCCATGTTAGCGCGTTACGTTTGAATTGGTAATTTTACAGTAGGCATACACACAGGTTCGTATACTCGTTCTCACCCCCTACAGTGCAATTCAGCTAGGTAGCCTATACATCCGCGCTAAAATATCAAGATGAAAGTCATCATTGCTTGCGTAGTATAGACCCAGCTCCCAACCCAACTTTGAGAATAGATTAACGGCGATATTTTTTATATCACACGTTAACGGTACTGATCCACTTGTCCGTGCTACACTTATGTCGCGTCGCATCTCGCTCTATTCCTATTAGTGGTGGGCGGAGCGATCCCAAAATATCGATACTACCGATATTAGGTCTCTTGTTTGAATATCGATATTCGCATGAATAGGATCGATACCACTTTCAGTTTCTCTCTTCTACACATTTCATCAAAGCATAGAACTGTCACACTCTGCAAACAACGATCCGTTGTCATGAACACATCTTAACTGCTTCTCCAACTCCGCTGCTGTTGCTTGCAGTGCACTCAACAACGAATACGAGTCACCCACGCACAGCGCGACGCACACACTGACTAGCGGGTACCAATCGCGAATCTTAAAGATACAGTATGTTTTTATGCATTTAAATCTCACAGGTGGGAGGTAGACATTCCACCACTCACCTTACATTGCACTGCGAAAACACATAAAAAACAAGACAATATGTACCTAAATTAAGATAGAATATGCTTAAAGTAAGCAAAATTATCCTCCAGTACTCTGAGATAATCTGACTCCCTAAAATGTCTGAAAATAAGACAAAAAACATGGTAAAAAGTAACATAATAAGTAAATAATCCCTAAAGTAAGATAAACATATTTTAAATTATAAATAGCTACCTCATAAATGATGATACACTACTATCCTGTACGTTAAAGTACCTTTGTTGCTTTTAATTGTAAAAAGTATCGGTATCTGTATCAATATCGGCGATACTGGCCCTGTATTACTTGGTATCAGATCGAACTCAAATTTAGCAGTATCGCCCACCTCTAATTCCTATGGGTGACGTCACACGACTTCAACGTGCTCGCATAGGATCCCGGGAAGGCAGCACTGCATTTGAGAAAATGTTGCGCGATGGAAAATATGAAAATTCTCAGCTTTATGCAAATGAATCCGTTGAACACAGAGCACAGAGGAGACGGGGGGAGGCTCGCGGTGAATCAATGAAGAAACTGATGGTGGCTGTAGCCCGCAGCTGTATTTGAGGAACACCCATCAACGTACAAATGGAGGGTTGCCTTGCAACAACACCCGACTGCCGTGTCGGACAAGTGGATCCGTACCGTTATACAAGTGGATCCGTACCATAACGGTACGGATCCACTTGTCCGACACGGCAGTCGGGTGTTGTAGCAAGGCTACCCTCCATTCGTACGTTAATGGGTGTTCCTCAAATACAGCTGCGGGCTACAGCCACCATCAGTTTCTCCATTGATTCACCACGAGCCTTCCCCCCGTCTCCTCTGTGCTCTACTTCTATTGGATAGTTGCTTCGCGTTCAACGGATTCATTTGCATAAGCTGGGAATTTTCATCTTTTCTGTCGCGTAACATTTTCTCAAATGCAGTGCTGCCTTCCCGGGATGCTATGCGGGCACGTTGAAGTCGCGTGACGTCACCCATAGGAATAGAGCGAGATGCGACGCGACAGACAGTAGTGTCGGAAAAGTGGATCCGTACCGTAAGAGTCTCGCGTTAACGCAGCACGTTAACGCCGTTAACGGCCCACCACTAATATATATATATAGGCTATTAAGTTCAAATAACAAATGTTTGCTCTAACATTGCTTAGCCGGCATTATCATGCTGGTTATGTGAACTTCAAAATGATAAAAACGTGCCAATATTTGTTCAATCAACCAAAATTATGGGCAAGTGTTCCAGTGGTTTAAGTCAGTGTTCCAGTGGTTTAAGTCAGTGTTCCAGTGGTTTAAGTTAGTGTTCCAGTGGTTTAAGGTAGTGTTCCAGTGGTTTAAGGTAGTGTTCCAGTGGTTTAAGTTAGTGATTTAAGTTGCTGCTATGGAGTGCAGCGATGTCATTGCCATCATGGTTCTAATACAGATCGTACTTTATTGGGAGATCTGTTGAGGGGATTGAATTGACTCAGCACAGTCTCGCAGCTGGCTCTTTTCAAATTGTTTGTTTTAACAGGACAGAAACCAGAGTGAATGATGTGATCTAGAATTTACAAAAGAATAACTAAATATACCAATCAACATGACCTGGGCCATGTCTGGAAATTAAAAGCATATGACTCAAACGAGGTAATATATGTTGTAAAAGTGGTCTGATTTGGACGAATTGGATGAATTATGCATCTTGCCATAGAAATCTTGCATTTACAATATTACACAAATTGATGTGAGCAACAACATGTTTCATGTTGCCTTGTTCTCAATGGCATTGTGGGTGTTCCAACGCGGTTATACACTACCCTTTATAAGCACTGCAACAGTAAAGTCAAAATTGCTATCTTTGCTGTACACTCAAAGCATATGAAATTACGATTCAAATATGAATGAGGCAAGAGTACAGAATGTCACCTAGAATTGCTTGCTCTTCCAAGAGGTATATGTTTTTTACCCAATAAGAATAACATCACTCAGTGTTGTATCTCCTTACTTCATGTGGGCATAAATATGGGAAGATATATGTAGTATAAAATCGAGTATTTAGTTGCAAATCCTTTGCATGCAATTACAGCAGTGAGTCTTCAACCCATTGACATTACATCACCAAACTCTTGATAATTCTGCTGTCAAAGACTTTTCTGAATAGGAAACGGTGACACTTTGACCCAGCATCCTGGAAGTTGATAGAAAATGAACTCACAGTTACGTTAGTGTTGTTTTTCACACTCATTTTTCTCTCATCGCCTGATGTTGATGTTTTTCTTGGCCAACCTGGAGGTTGCTGATTGTTGAGGACACCCGTGGTTCCTATATTTTCAGGACTTTCCAAACTGTTTATAAGGTTATGTTCACCTTTTCTTTTTTACTTTCTCTTATTTTAGCATAATCAAACAACTGGTCAGTTACAAACAAATAAGTATGCTCACATGAAATGGTGGGATGGAAAGTGCAGTTATTCTTAGTTGGTGATATTGTAATGTATTTGAACAGCCAGAAATTGTCACGAGTATTTGGTGTGGTGACGCAGAGAGAGAGAGGGAGACCCAGGCAGTAGATGGTCATCACTTGTTTAATGTACTAGCCGGGAAAACATACATGTAATGCAGTTGCAGGCGAACAGTAGAAGCGAGTGCACAACTAGTATATACTTATATAGCTTATTATGCTCTCACAGTTGCATAAACACTGAAAACAAATATTTTTATATATGTAGAATGTACGCATAAACTTGACAGTGGATCAAAAACTCCACCCATATCCAGGGCCACACATTGGATCTCGTATTATCCTATGGACTTGATGTCACTGACATTGTTTTTTCAGACTCAGTGGTTTCTGATCATAAACCGATTTTATTTTCTCTGTTCCTCCCAGAGCTCTCCCAGCTCACTATTGCACCCATTACATTGTCACGGTTCTACTCCTCAAAGTTTAGCACCAATTTCGATCTGTGCTTTACTGAACTCTGCTCACAGTTGCACCTAGAACGACCATTGCCCGATCTGGATGTAGACCAACATCTCAATCTTTTAAACTCTGTTTGGCTTAGGGTAGGCCTGCACGATTAATCGTTATAAAATCGT
>JACXGM010002883.1:25339-38502 GCA_016801145.1 Umbra pygmaea | reverse complement strand
AGCTGAATACCCTGAGGTACTGGAGGTGAGGGGGCCACTAGCCGAATAGCCCGGGGTACTGGAGGTGAGGGGGACACTAGCTGAATACCCTGAGGTACTGGAGGTGAGGGGGACACTAGCTGAATACCCTGAGGTACTGGAGGTGAGGGGGCCACTAGCCAAATAGCCTGAGGTACTGGAGGTGAGGGGGCCACTAGCCAAATAGCCTGAGGTACTGGAGGTGAGGAGGCCACTAACGGACTAGCCTGAGGTACTGGGGTTCGTTCTTTGTACGTCGCTTAATACATCTGAGATCAAATGACACATCCAAGATGACTTCATCGGGCTAATCATGATCTGGCTAATTTTGTTCTTCGAACACACCTGCCGTTTACGATTAGTATCGCTGGATTGAGTCATCTGAGATGCCATAAAAGGGGAGATGTATCGATAGTAGAAAGGTTGATCAGCAACACTACTATTGGCTGGTCATCGTGGCCAAGAGCACGCCCAGTTTTTCTCCCCAGCAGAGCAACGGTTAGTGCCTATATGCGGAGGCTGCAGACCTGGAGCCGGCAGATATACGCTCCAGGGTACAGTTTTACGGCCCAGTGAACAGTTTTAGGCCCCTGTTATTCCTAATGCGTCCAGTAGGGGTAGAAGGATATTTTTTGTGTCTTTCAGCACATTTCCAAACTAATGTATTTCTGATGTAACATTTTAGTACTGTAAATACTGAAGGTATTCTTAATATATTTTAGATGGGCTTAACAGCAAGGATTCAGAGTGGTTAAGTTTAGGGTTTGGGTAAGGCTTATGATTAATGTAATGATAGAAAGTAAAAATTGCCTGTCTGTATCACGCTGCAAGTTCTGATATATAGTATATTAGGCTCATATTACAGCCTCCACCTACTGGAAGCATCAGGAACAACAGGGGCTTAAAGCTGTCTGGGCCTTAAAACTGTCTGGGTCGTATATCTGCCGGCTCTAGGTCTGCAGCCTCCCCCTTCTCGTTATTGCTTGAAGGTTACGAGGAATTTGAAAGTTTGATTAAAACGCAAGGGTCTGCAAGTCTGCAAAAGCCAGGAGAGAGGGCTGGCAAAAAGTAGCAAACAAATTAAATGCATACGTGCTCACCATGTTATGGTTTTATCACTTATTACAGTATTCTTTTATTTTAATAAATATATAATTTAAATATATATAGTATATACTTTTGTGTACATTAATATATATTCTACATGAAAACGTGATTTACATTAGTATTTTGTATGATTGTTAGGATGCCTCTTTCTGTAGCTGAGAAACAACATCTATACCATAGACTGTATATATTACTGGATGGAGCATGGAGCAAACCCATTGGTTTGTGGAGATCTGATTTGAGTCATCGAGTTTGCCCTTACGAGCGCAGCCATCTTGGTTGCGGATGTGCTGATTTTAGACGAGAGGCGGTATCTGACTGTGACGTTAGCTGACAGTTGGCAACACTGCTTACAACTCTACGTTACGTTACACACTTTCACTGGCACAGTCAATGTCAATCACACCATAACCACTCCCTAAAACACCCCCTGCTTTTTCACCTAATAAATCAAGTGAGAAATGGGTCACTTTCTCATAGACTTCTACAGAAACCGACCCCTTTTGCAACCACATGTGTCACCCCAGCTGGAATTCAGATAGAATTCAGGTTTAAGGTAGCCTGGGAGAACCCAGACGGACTTCCGGCAAATTTCGATTTGCTCTGCAAGTCAGTCTGGCCAAGAGCCAATTCAAGCCAATTTCTAGTTTTTCCAAATCGAGGCACCAATCACAACCATTGAGGCAGGCTTTATACGTGACGATAGTGGAGCTTTATATTGTCATTGGTTGAAGCAGGCAATTACAACAATTACTGCTGCAATGGAACATCCGCAAAATCACTCGTTCGAATCAGCTATTGTGTTTGTTTTAAGCGATTTGAACATTTCATTTTTGTTAAAAACCGAGGAAAGAACAATACTCGAAGCCTTTATATCTAAAAAAAGATGTTGTCGCGGTCTTGCCGACTTGACTCGGCAAAAGTCTGATATGTCCAATTGCGCCGAGAGGCATTTGAGAGGCGTTGGTGACGCCCCTTTGGAAATGGGCTGTGAATTAACCTTGCCCAGACCCACTCTCAGTCAGAACTGAGAAGGGTCTGGTGTTAACCAGGCTAGGTTTAAGGCACTTCCGCATTTGCATCACTTTGCCGAACCGGATGCTACGTCCAGTAAAATAAAGGTCTACGGTCTTTACAGACAGCATAGAGACTGAGATCCTGAGAGATGAGAAGAAAATAAAAAAGAGAAAGCAAAATGGAGAAAGTACATAGACACTGAGAAAAAGCTGTCAATTACTGAACTAGATGACAGAGAAAAGAGAGGCAAGTGTGAGAATTGGTGAGCAGCACAGGTGAAATGCAGAGTTGCCAAAGGTCAGTGTATGACCACACCTCAAAGTCCAGAGCCCGATTTAGCTCCAGATCCAGGGCCATCAAGGTTAGATTTAAAGATCATCTAAACACCGCAGCTGCACAGTCACAAGGTTAGATTAAAAGATAATCTAAACACCGCAGCTGCACAGTCACAAGGTTAGATTTAAAGATCATCTAAACACCGCAGCTGCACAGTCACAAGGTTAGATTTAAAGATCATCTAAACACCGCAGCTGCACAGTCACAAGCGCAAAAAAACCTGAAATTTCCTTCTGCACTATTGATAGATTTAACAAACAAATACACTCACCTAAAGGATTATTACAAACACCCGTTCAATTTCTCCTTAATGCAATGATCTACTCAACCAATCACATGGCAGTTGCTTCAATGCATTTAGGGGTGTGTTCCTGGTCAAGACAATCTCCTGAACTCCAAACTGAATGTCAGAATGGGAAAGAACGGTGATTTAAGCAATTTTGAGCGTGGCATGGTTGTTGGTGCCAGACGGGGCGGTCTGAGTATTTCACAATCTGCTCAGTTACTGGGATTTTCACGCACAACCATTTCTAGGCTTTAGAAAGAATGGTGTGAAAAGGGAAAAACATCCAGTATGCGGCAGTCCTGTGGGCGAAAATGCCTTGTTGATGCTAGAGGTCAGAGGAGAATGGGCCGACTGCTTCAAGCTGATAGAATGGCAACTTTGACTGAAATAACCACTCGTTACAACCGAGGTATGCAGCAAAGCATTTGTGAAGCCACAAAATGCAAAACCTTGAGGCGGATGGGCTACAACAGCAGAAGATCCCACTGGGTATCACTCATCTCCACTACAAATAAGAAAAAGAGGCTACAATTTGCAAGAGCACACCAAAATTGGACATTTGAAGACTGGAAAAATGTTGCCTGGTCTGATGAGTCTCGATTTTTGTTGAGACATTCAGATGGTAGAGTCAGAATTTGGCGTAAACAGAATGAGATCATGGATTCATCATGCCTTGTTACCACTGCAAAGGCTGGTGGTGGTGGTGTAATGGTTTGGGGGAAGTTTTCTTGGCACACTTTAGGCCCCTTAGTGCCAATTGGGCATTGTTTAAATGCCACGGCCTACCTGAGCATTGTTTCTGACCATGTTAATCCCTTTATGGCCACCATGTACCCATCCTCTGATGGCTACTTCCAGCAGGATAATGCACCATGTCACAAAGCTTGAATCATTTCAAATTGGTTTCTTGAACAGGAAAAGGAGTTCACTGTACTAAAATGCCCCCCACAGTCACCAGATCTCAACCCAATAGAGCATCTTTGGGATGTGGTGGAAGGAAGCTTCATGCCCTGGATGTGAATCCCATAAATCTCCATCAACTGCAAGATGCTATCCTTTCAACATGGGCCAACATTTCTAAAGAATGCTTTCAGCACCTTGTTGAATCAATGTCACATAGAATTAAGGCAGTTCTGAAGGCGAAAGGGGGTCAAACACAGTATTAGTATGGTGTTCCTAATAATCCTTTAGGTGAGTGTATAAAGCTTCCTACGAAGAACGAGAAAGGAAGAGTATCTCCCAATTGATATCTGGGCAAATAGTTGAAAAGTACCATATGCAAAAATATGCAGAGTGCCAGTGGTTGAAGGTGGAAGACTGTAAGTAGCAATGCACTTTTCATTCGAAAAAATAAACACGATTTAAATCAAGTGTCAGTGAGTTCTATGACTGAGATGATGTCAGTTGGGTCACAACTGGGGAAAAAACAGACCATAACGCTACACAAAGTAAAGAAAAGAGATTTCTTGTTGACTCCCTGTTAAACCTTCACAGGAAGTGACACTTGTCCCAGAGGTTTCCGCTGTTATTTACAGGTTACCACTGATTGTGTTTAGGTGGCACAGCAGATACAATAATAGGCTTTAGTTATTCAGTTTTGGGCCCAAATATTTAATTGAGATGTAATTTCAATATACTTTGTTTTGAATGAACTTGAGTAATTATTGTGTTGATTTCTTAGCAGTTACTTTTAATTACAATGTATTTGCAGTTCAGTGCCATAAGGTATTACAAAACTCACCACAACCACTATGCAGTGAAGAGCCCCCTACACCATCCCCCTACACAATCCTTTCATAGATTTGCTAAACCACAGTTGGATAGTATCTAAATTGTAACTAATAGTAATTGCTATGTTATAAATACATTTATTTACTATGTTTTTACATAATCTACATTCATTACATGTAACGTAGGTTGTATGTAATGTTATACCAACAATGGGTTTGTATTGGCATGTGCAGTTCCATATTTTTTCATTATTTACCATGCTAAAACCTCAATAAATCTTTCTCTTAAATATTCTGATTAGTGAGGTTGAATTACAGGTTCATGAGTGTCCTATTATAACTTAATTAAACCAAAAACTGTAATTAAACAAGGACAATAATCAATATAGCATCTGTTGTCAACCCTGTTACTGAGATGTCAGCCCTGTTACTTGTATATTATTCTAATAAAAAAAAGTAAAATGTTAAATCAACTAATTGTATATGCTAAACAAAGGAAACTAGTAATACACAAAAAACGGGGGTATTATTACTTCGTGTACATATCTTTTCTTAAAACACAAGATGATGTTTCAATTGTAAAATGAGCATATTCACCAATGAAACAAAATATCTCTTCAATATTCTCACTTTACAAAACACTTAGTGAAAAAGAGGGATTTTATCTTTCATAATATATAATTTTTGTTTTAAATATAGATTTTAAACTTTTTCAAAAAGTAGGATTCCCGGAGGATTCCCGGAGGATCTCTGTCTAAAACTCTGCTCACCCGCCGGTGAACCACTCAGCCTCCAACACTGTCGTCGACGGACCGCCCATTAAATGATGAGCAAAAAGCTATCGTACCGTCAGCTGTAACCACCGGCGTCCCACCGCCAGCTCTGTGCTAGCTGGGTTTGATTAAAATCCTTTTGTTAATAGGATATAATTTTATTTATCTGAATTGTTAAAAACGTAATAGTAACTTACCTGCAAATGTTTCACTCCCAAGCAAAAAAGGATACTTCGTTGTACTTGAAATTTATTTTATTTATCCTAAATATATTTCTAATATATTATTTTGGTATATTTTGAAAGCATACTTCAAATATACTTAAATATATTAAATACACATTTATGGTTAAACATAAGTATACTAGAAGTATAATACTGGAGTATAATTTAAATATACTTTGTTTTACTAGGGCTGTGAACCACATTTCGGTTAACAAATTCTGTGATCTAATCCTGTTTACACGAAATAAGCCTGCTCCCGAGCAGGTTTAATTTTATGCACCTGTTGCTATGACAGCAAGTCCAGGATGAGCGTCGAAGAACCGAACAATCCAAGATCATGCCAAATCGTCAACAATCAAATCCAGCTAACTGAGTTAGCGATGTACGAAGAACTGACCCCTGGAGGGGAGGGGATGCTAGCCGCCTAGCCTGAGGTACTGGAGGAAAGGGGGTGACTAGTCAGTATCGTCCTCCTCTGGGCCCAAGTCCAGGTCTTGCCAGTCCCTGCATCAGTCACATTCATTGTCCACAAGTGGATACTGCTCCTCCTCTGAGGAGTACCTCTTCTATGCTTCAATTGGGTAGCTCACCCTGTCGGCCGCCCGGCCACATTGCTCCTCTCTGTTGTCGTATTCCTCCCCCGACAAGTAGAGCTCCCGGTCTGTGTGCCCGTTGCTTCCCCCAAAAAACAGTTTGGCAACGCTAAGGGGACTGTACCCTGCTTGAGTACCCCGATGTAAGGGGAGTAGGTAATACAGCCCCTGGATGACTGGAAGCAGAGGCGATTCTATAGTCTGAAGGGGCCCTAGGCAGAAAATCTGTGAATTCAAGGATTTTTGTTTTGACGCTGCTGTCAATGCTGCAGATTTTATTTGGTTGCCCCTCAGGGGCCCCCTAGCGTGTTGGGGCCCCAGGCATTTGCCTTTCTTGCCTGTCCTAAAGCTACACCTCTGACTGGAGGCAGTCTAGAGTGGAAGTAATAATCGCGTCCAGTTCATCGCTGTCATAGTTCTCCTCGTCACCTGGTCCTCTGTCCTTGCCCAATGCCAAGCACCGTCTTCGCTGTCTACTTGGTTTGTGTATGGGATTCATTCTTTCAAGTTTTCGGCTGCAGGGACTGCCACGGATGATACTGTGACATGAATGCATATATAAAAACATAAATGAGCCCAGTGTACCTACTGCTGTTTTTGTTGGCGATGTTTAGCGTGCATTATAAAGCCTGTAATTACATCTGGGTTCTTATTTTTGCCTTTTACCTTCTATTTCAGGCTTTGTTGGCATTCTTACCAATTACTTTGCATAATATAGAGCCTTCCATATGCACTCTGTCTTATAAAACTGTAACACCCGTAACTTTCCTTGCTTTACCAGGGATCATTTGGAAATGGGGGTGGGGGCCAGTTTGAGGAACACAGCTGTGTGTCTGTCATTGGAGCTGTAAGCACTCTCTCTGTATTAAGTTGAAGCATCTGTGAAGCCCCACGGAACATTAGCATAATACTACACTCACACAGGAGTAAACACACAGAGCAGGGGGAACCCGTGTAGCGCACCCTTGTTGCTAAAACAATGCATTGTCTCCATGGTGGTGGGGCTCCCACACAGCCAGCAGAACAGTCTGTGTCTCTATGCTGCTGCTGGCCTGTAGCAACAACGCCCCCTGCTGGCCATGTGGTGAGGTTGCATTTTAACAGCATTGGCGCTAGATTTAAACAGTAAGACAGGAGGAGCTGTGCTTTATCATGGAATCTACTAGTAAATGGCATTGTCCAGACCAAAGTAATATAGTCTGACTGGGAAAAACACCCTTAGTCATTGTATATTGACCGTAATTAGGAACCTGAATGTTAGAAATAAATATAAACACATTGCCAATTGAGGCACCTTAGAGGTTTATGTTATGTTGGTCATTTAACAGCTCCTAATCCATTTTCCTTAAATATGCCCCTTGGCATTATCATAACTCAACATAACAGTCCTCATATGAAAATTGCATTTGCATTTGATTCATTTAGCTGGCACACCTATCTGTTTGATTCATTTAGCTGGCACTCTTATCTGGAGCCACTTTTGCGTTAGTGAATGCATGCATTTATGTTTTCAGTCTTTGGAAAGGGCTGCCTAATAAATTGTCTTTGAGTCCAACTCTGAATTTAAGTAATAGTTACCTGGAAATGTGGGAACTTAGTTCCTATATATCACAGAATTATCCTTTTTACAATGATTTCACCTCTCAAGGATCTTATAGTATAGAAGTAATCAATAAGGCATTGGGGGGGGTGGTATAGGATGGACAGGTGATAGCTATTTAAACATACGTACCAACATAAGTAAAATAGAAACAAATAAATGTTTTTATATTCCTGGTATATAGCGTTTATATACCACAACTTTCTGCCAATTAGCATCCAGAGTCATCCATTTAAAAATGTGTGGTATACAATGATTCTTTAAAGTGATATAACACTGCTGTTTAACATTTAGCAACATTATTGAGTAACCATTCCTCTTATCCTTCTGGTTGATATCTAGGTGGCAGAAACAGTTGTTCTGCGGAATGGCGACTTCCTTATCCGGGATTCGCTGGTAAACATAGGTGACTACGTCCTAACGACACGCTGGAACCATGAGGTTCTGCACCTTAAGATTGCCAAGATCCTGGTTAAAACCAGTACAGAGACAAAGGTATGCATTTCTTGCCTGTTCTCTGATCAATTTGTCTTGTCATTGTTTTGATCATATTGTTTTGTAATATTATTATCTTATAATATTTCATATTTCAATACATTAAAGATTCACTTAACCAGTCTAATTATTCCAAGATGTTATTGAATAATTGATTATAGTTTTGCATTGGAAAGATTCATCTTTGCTTTTTCACACTTAGTGTTGATTTGACATATAACAATTTGTATTTTATTATTGCTTTAAGGATTTCTCAGATAACACATTTCTGATTTCATCCATAGGTCCAATACCTCTTAGAGATGGAAAGCTTCGACTCGATACCTGAACTAGTCAGTTTTTATGTTTCTGGGCGTCGGCCGGTCTCCCAGCCCAGTGGAGCCCAGATTTACTGCCCAATCGTACGCACCCTCCCGCTGCGCTACCTGGAAGCCACGTTTGCTTTAGCCAATAGCAAGCATGGCCCAACCCACTCACCATCCAGTCAGAGAGGAGCCTACATCAAGAGGCGGAGCGTAACCATGAATGACGGATTGACCACAGAGAAGCTGATACCTCACAGGTTAAAGAATATAATAGATGGACTTCTATTGTGGTGCCCCTTCTACGCTCCTCTTTCTTCTTCTTGTCCTTCTTTTTCTTCTATTTCTTCTTTATCTTTTTCTTCAGATTATTCAGACTGTACTTATATATACTCGTGTGTTTGTGTCGGTGGTGTAAAATATTGCCCATTCGTTCCCATTGTGCGGTCAGTGACGTGGAGTTCACCAGGCCTGTGGAACCAGCAGGTTTCCCGATACCGGTCCAAGTGTCAGTAGCAACACCAGTACCACTGGTACCAAAACTAGAAGCGGAGGCGGCTGCTGTCATAGGGTGCAGGTGTCATGTGTTTACCACTCTTGAGCACCAACCTCCTTTCACTTTCTCCCCTGTTCTATATTCACCGAGAACATGTTAGATCAGAGCCATGTTTTATATTCTGTGTAATGCGATGTGTTAGTCTATTTGCCTCACCAATCACCCTTTAACTCAACTTTCAGCACATAAAATGCATGTCTTCTCCTCTGTAAAGCAACCAGGAAGTCATTGAATGAAAGGCCAACCTTAGCTTGCCTCAGAACTGTTTCAGTTGTCTAGTCGTATGGATATACTAATGCCAAATATGACATAGTGATATTGTGAATTGGCTGTGCAGCGCCGACAGTTTTGGGCCATGGATTAGGTTGACCTGCATTTGACATCCTCTTAGATTTTAGACTGTTCAACCAATAGGGAAAATGTCTAGCAAGCACGTAAGTTATGATATTGACTTTTTGGAGCATTCATGGAATCAATATTACTCAGACAGCTCTCAAGTTGTTTCTGGGATCCTAGCCATATTGAAAGCCAATCTAATATAAGTACAATAAAGATTTAAAGCTAGACTCTAAGAAATGACATTGCAATGAGCAGCACTGCAGATATTGAGATGAACAAGACCCTCCAGTACAGTCGAACATGTGCAAGGGTATGCTTTAACGCTATTGGCTACAGGATCCAAAAAACAGAAGTGGAGAGTCATACTGTCTACCTTTAAAGTGGATTGTTTGCCATCATCAAGCCTGTCTGACGAGGCTGTGCGTATGTGTTGCAGCCCTTCTACCATTCACAATCACAAGGATGCCCTAAGGAACTGTGCAATGAGCATGGATCAGATCCAGGAGTATCGCTGCCCCCTGTCTCCTGTGGGCGAAACTCCTCTTTCTCCAGCCTACAGTCAAAGTGAGTCCTACATTCATGAAACCAGAAACAACATTTTCAGATATACATTGGTGTCATTTAGCAGGAGCTAGTGCAAACGTCTTTGTGAGTAGCGTAGTTGTGCGTTTAAGCTACAGTAAATGTCAGAATAGGGTTTGCACTTTCAAAACTGTTGGTCTCATTGCCCCAGGTAAGCTAATTCAACATCAGCTAAGCAAACTAGCACAGATTATTGAACCTATGTGTTACAGTATGGTCTCCCTGTTTCTCCAGTACACCGACACAGGACCCAGTCTGGGGGGAGAGTTTTGGCCACAGTGCCCTCCTCGCCAGTCCTCAGACGCTCCAGTGACCCGCAGCTCAGCCCAGGGTCAAACAACAACCTCCCGGACGTGCTAGACAACAGCCTCCATTCCACCCCCGCCCATAGCTTCTACCCGGGCCCAGCTGACGGCACTGAGACTGGAGGAAGCTACTGCGACCTCAGGCCGAACGTGGCCCCTTGTCCCGGGATGCTGTCCTGTGTCGTGCCCCCAACGCCTCCAGCTAAAAGCTACGTGGAGCGGCTGCGTGCAGAGGAGGGCAGGGGGGCCATACCCGGGAGGGAGGATGGGGCTGGGGGAGAGGCGTTCAGCGCCCCCCTGGTGGAGACAACGTCCACCTTCCGACCGGGGAAGTACCTTTCGCCCCTGTTGCCCCAGGAGAACAAGCCATTAGAGATGAGCGTTCTGAAGACAGTCAAGGAGCTGCTAGCCGAGGTGGACGCCAGGACGGCCGCTAAACACATCACCATGGCAGACTGCACGGTACACCAACACACACACAGACAGTGCAGTGTATACATACACGCACACACTGTGGACAAACACACAGGCTGGATGGATTTACACAATACATACCATCCATTACTGCACAAAATATGGTTATAACAGCAGCACACTGATGGTGTGTGTCTTCGGCCTGTGAGAGGGAATCGGTGTCACTAATCCCCAACTGTCAGCCAAACTTGTCCATCACATAGTGTTTCTCAATAAACTCCCGTTAACAGCAATGCAGAGGAGAGAAGCCCTAGGTTAATATGGGGATGACTGTGCTGTCCTCAGCCCTATTCTCTCCACTCTTTATTTCAAACATTTGAATTTGGATCCTATCTGCCAATCGTCTTAGAGGCCCTGAATACATTAACGTAGAAATTACAGTAAAACCTTGCTCTCTCCCCTTCTTCCAATACTTCCTCTCTTCTTTACTTTCTGCTTCCGTCCTTTCTACCTTTCTTCCCTTTATGTTGTGCTGCTTCCTTCTGTCTGCAGGTTGCTAGGATACTTGGCGTTACCAAGGAGATGCAGAGGATGATGGGAGTAGGTTCAGGTCTGGAGCTTTTGACTCTTCCCCACGGGCATCAGCTTCGACTGGATCTACTGGAGAGGTAAGGGTTAGATAAGCGTGGTTAGCATTAGGTTGGTTAGGGTTCAGTTGGTTAGGGTTAGGTTGGTTAAGGTTAGGGTGGTTAGGGTTAGGTTGGTTAGGGTTAGGGTGATTAGGTTTAGGTTGATTAGGGTGGTTAGAGGTAGGTTGTTTAGGCTGGTTAGGGTTAGGGTGGTTAGTGGTAGGGTGGTTAGGGTTAGGGTTGACATGTGGGTGGTTAGGCTGTGGGTAGAAGTTAGTGTGGTTAGGGTTGGGGTTAGTAGCTGTTCTTGTTCTTCATGGTCTCAGCACTCGTTTTTTTTCCCCACTCCCAGGTTCTATACAATGTCCATAATGATGGCTGTGGATTTGCTGGGCTGTACTGGTAGCACAGAGGAGAGGGCTACACTGCTCCATAAGACCATCCAGCTAGCTGCTGAGCTCAAGAGCAACCTAGGAAACATGTTCGGCTTTGCTGCTGTGATGAGAGCCCTTGAGCTGCCACAGGTATGACCCAACCCTGAACGGTGCACACATACTGTTAATAGACAAATGCAACAACAACTTCTGGGAATATAACGGAGGAGCAAATAGAAATAACATTCTTGCTCACATAGAGAATAGAGATTACAACCAGGGACGTCTCAGACACTAGTCAGAAGCGGTAACCATTAAGCAATATTGTGGCACCTTTTTTTTCTACTTCTCTCTCTCCCTCTCCTCAGATCTCCCGTCTGGAACAGACCTGGATGACGTTGCGTCAGAGACACACAGAGGGAGCTATCCTCTACGAGAAGAAGCTCAAGCCCTTCATGAAGAACATAAATGATGGCAAAGGTAGAGAATGGGTGCCTCTGATAAGAGCTGGAGAAGCCACTCTGTTCTTGGAATATATCACAGGCTTCATTCACACAGGGAAACATATCAGATGTATTGTTTCGAGGATTGGTCTTTTGATTTATCCTAACATCTCTGAAATGTTAGATTTGAAAAGATTTTTTGTGACTGGTAAAAATATAAATGTGTGGAAGAGAGATCAGAATTGGGCTGTCTGTGTAAATGCAGCTGTGAGGAATGAATAAAAACCTCAATCGTTAGTGTCAACAAAGACTGTGTGAGTGCTGTGTTGTTTCTCTCAGGTGTTTTATTTCCTAGGCTGCGTTACTTTATTTAGTTTTACATTGTACCATTATTTAACCATTCAAGTTGATTAAAAACCAATTCTTATTTGCATCAATGACCTGGGATGGATGTGACAGGGGGAGGAGGAGACATTAGGGTTAATTGTCCTCCTCACAGGTGAAATGGTGTTTCATCAATGACCTGGGATGGATGTGACAGGGGGAGGAGGAGACATTAGGGTTAACTGTCCTCCTCACAGGTGAAATGGTGTTTCATCAATGACCTGGGATGGATGTGACAGGGGGAGGAGGAGACATTAGGGTTAATTGTCCTCCTCACAGGTGAAATGGTGTTTCATAGATTGGTGGATGTAACACGTGTGTGTGTGTCTGTCTGTTTGTTTGTTTGTTAGAGAGTAGTGTGCTGTCCGACACCTCGTTCCCTCACGTGGTTCCTCTGTTGGCTCTGCTGGAGAGGGGTGTGGCAGTGGGGGAGGGGCCAGCAATGGGGATAGAACCCTGGGAGAACGTGGAGGCGGGGGTTGACGTAGTGATGTCACACCTGGAGGCAGCCAGAACCATCGCTCACCACAGTGAGCTGTACCGCAATAATGCTGAGACCAAACTGCAGGGTAAGTTTGTGTGTGTGTGTGTGTGTGTGTGTGTGTGTGTGTGTGTGTGTGTGTGTGTGTGTGTGTGTGTGTGTGTGTGTGTGTGTG
>JACXGM010002883.1:0-25239 GCA_016801145.1 Umbra pygmaea | reverse complement strand
GTGAATACACCCCTAAGTGAAAATGTCCAAATTGGGCCCAATTAGGTCTCAGGTGTGAATGGGGAGCAAGTGTGTTAAATGTGGTGTTATCGCTGTCACACTCCCTCATACTTGTTACTGGAAGTTCAACATGGCACCTCATGGCATAAAACTCACTGAGGATCTGAAAAAAATAATTGTTGCTCTACATGAAGATGGCCTAGGGTATAAGAAGATTGCCAAGACCCTGAAACTGAGCTGCAGCATGGTGGCCAAGACCGTATGAAGACACACTTGTTTAAATTCGCTTTTGTCTCATGTTTGTAAATTACTGTTTTTATTTTATTTCATTTTATAATCAATTGATTTAGTCCTTTTAACAATTTTTTTGTTGAAGCTCACTGTATTGTTTTCCTATTTTTTCAATGTGAAGCACTTTGTGACTTTGCAAAAGGTGCTATATCAAATAAACGTATTATTATTATTACCATACAGCGGTTTAAAAGGACAGGTTCCACTCAGAACAGGCCTTGCCATGGTTGAACAAAGAAGTTGAGTGCACATGCTTGGCGTCATATCCAGAGGTTGTCTTTGGGAAATAGATGTATGAGTGCTTCCAGCATTGCTACTGAGGTTGAAGGGGTGGGATGTCAGCCTGTCAGGGCTCAGACCATACACCGCACACTGCATCAAATTGGTCTGCATGGCCGTCGTCCCAGAAGGAAGACTCTTTTAAAGATGATGCATAAGAGGGTGTACCCAAATTTGGTGTCAACGGTTTAGACCTTAATGGGTGTGTTGAGTTATTTTGAGGGGACAGCAAATTTACACTGTTATACAAGCTGGGCACTCAATACTTTACATTGTAGCAAAGTGTAATTTCTTCAGTGTTATCACATGAAAAGTTATAATCAAACATTTACAAAAATGTGAGGGGTGTACTCACTTTTGTTAGATACTGTAAGTTTTAGAGTATTTATTCCATTCAGGTCTAGAGGATAGGGTGTAGTGACAGCATCTTTGAATTTCGGGACCAGGGCCCGTATTCATCAAGCTTCTCAGAATTACATTGCTAAGACTTGACTTAAGAGTAAGAAAATTCTTGGCTCAAAGCTGCCCTTAAATGTTAGTTATCAAACATATCAGTCCTACTTTAAGTGAAGTGTAGGACTAACTCTAAATTGTTAGTCTTAGAGCTGATTCACAATGATTTGCTGTGCCGCAAACGGGATTTTGAATGACGACATAGGCAAGGACTAATCACTGAATAGATGTACTTTGTTTAAGAACATTTTCAGATAAATACATATGAAATTGTGATATTCCTAAGAGGAGTTGACATTCAACACACATTTGACAATAAAGAATTTTCAAGAGAATCCATTATGATATACACATTGTAAATGAATGATCAAAAGGTTTCCAATATGTTTTCCGCTATTTCTGAATTACAAAGTTCAAACCAGTGTGATGTTAACTGACCTGCCTATATATAGCCTAGAGTTAATTATGTAATCATAGCCACCATGGATTCCAAAAGTAAACCGAACAGGGAAGGGAAGAAGAAACAATACTGGTTGCTGAATTAGTCAAATTTCTGAGTGTAGAATGTGGAATTTGCGCTTCTACTGATTAATCCCTCTCAACCACACTTTGTGTGATACGATGTGCCCAGTAAAGGGATATGACATTGAAACCTTATTTATCGCCTATTTTAGGATACATTGTTCTATTAATAAATTATAAAACAATTGTCTATAAATAAATAGCTTACAAAATAGGCTACCTGTTTCAGTATATTTGGGCTTCTGTCAGTGACATATGGAAAGGGGTGAGCAGCCAGCGTAAAGGGTATCCTTTATCTCCTATTAGATGACACTCCGCTGGCAGAAAGTGCCTTTCAAACAGCTGCTTCAGGCCACTTTCATTCAATATCTGCGCATCATGGACCCAGGCCATTTGGGTACCACATTCAAAATGTTGTAGTCTGAACTTGTGTGTTGATGCTGTGGTACCTGTTCCTGTTCATATAAACATTCTCGTTGACGCTGGGAGCAATGATCTTTATACGAGTGCCATCCATTGCGCCTACTACTCCGGCAATTTGCATGAATTGTGTTTGCTTCTGTTGGATTATGCGGGTGTTGTTGGGAAGTCAATGAAACGCGTGACAATGTGAGGAGCTGTAAGTGCCATAATTGTTTCCATGACATGGTTGTGATGGCTCAAATCATCAGCATTTGGTTGCTGCAAACAAAGCATCATAACCACCTTCAATTCATCTGAAAATGCATTGCTATGTAAGTCACTGGTGAAATGCCACATTGTCCCATATAATTATAAATGTTGGCTGATTTCTTCTCTCTGCATCCCTTTCCTAGCCTAGCACAACACTTCCCTAGTGATCATGCAGGAACGCAAGGATATGCTTAGTGTTGAATCAGTGGTTTGTGTAACAGCAGTCCATCAGTGGATATTGCTGCACACAGTGTGATGTTGGCACCCCTCTGGCCTGCGACATCCACTGTGACTCTCTTTCCAATCACATTCCTTTCTGTTCGCCATGTTTTCGCCAGGTTGAAACCAGCCTCATCCACAAAGATGGAAATGTTGGGTGTTCGCCTGCCTTCAATCTCATTAGTACCTAATTACCTAAATATTTGTCTTTGTGTGTGTTTGGTTTTGTTCAAAAACAGTTGTGTATTTTATTGTTATCTTACTTGGACATATTGTTTCCAGAGTTGCTCGACATGTTCAGAGTTCCTCTCAAAAGGCACAGTGTACAACTGCTTCATCCTAACCTGATGTCTTTTCAGGACTCTAAAAATAGTTGTTATGCTTACACTGTGAATATTTGCAAAAGTAACGTTGTCTGCCAAGACTTGGTCTTGAATCTCAATGAGTTGTATGCCATTGTTTCTGATGACCATATCAACAATGGCAGTTTCCTGCACATCAGTGAACATCCTAACTCTTCCACCTGTGTGAGGTAACTGTTGAGTCCTAAGCCGATATGCAAAAGCAATTACAAACAAGTGGGTTTGGAGGCTTTGCTCTATTTACTTCTGTGATGTGCAGCTCAATCAATGCCTTTGCACAAGTTACCTGTTGGTTTGCCGGAAAACTCGAACTATAGATGCCACTGTTGAGCGTTGCAGATTTGGCTGCACTCTCAGACCAGCTTCTCTCATTGAGAGACCATGATTCATTACACGATCAATTATGGTAGCTCTGATCTCATCTGTGTACACGTCTTGGTCTTCCTCTTATTCTTCTTCCACCACGCATATTGCTCATCCCCTCTCAAGCCACTCTTCTTCTTCGTTTAGCCACTTCTCTATCTCTGTCTGTGTCCATGTTTACATCGCAATACAAAACTATTCTGAAGCTGTCAACTTTTGTAATGAAATTGAAAGAGTAACACGTGTAGGTGTTCAGCTAAAATTCGAATCAGCTGTGGTCCAATTGTCTAATTGTTTTTGTAGAATTACATTTTTAAATTTGAAATATATTTCATTAGAGTATTACTGTAGAAATGTAGCAAATTGCTGTCTTATTCAGTGTTGTATTATGTTATTGTTTTGAACTTCAGTTTAACAGGTTTTTAAAAAAAGTATGTATGCATGTGCAAATTGGCCTGTAGGTACACAGAGTTTTGGCGGTTGTTGTGTCGAAATGGGAAAATAATTAATGTAGTTTGAAAGATGTGGTCATTGAATGCATTTTGTGTCAAAGCAATGATAAATGATCCTCAGTTTAGCCCACATATACTTCTGTTGTGCTCACTATGTGAAGGGTTTTGAAAAAGTGACTTAAGTATTGAGAAATGTGTCCTAGCGACTGTAAAAAACTGTAAATTACTGGGAGAGTCAGAGTGATTCTTAGCTTTTTTTTATAACCTTTATATTTAAGTTTGAGAGTAGGAGTACATTTTGTGAATTCTCAGCAATTAAGACTAAAATGGCACTTTTAGAAAAGTCCAGTTTCCTAGACTCAGGTCACAGTCAGCAAATCTGAGATTGTCATTCCTCATTACAGGCTCTTTCTTCATTGGAAGATCTGGAGCCAAGTCACAGGATTAAGATTAATCCAGGTCTGGGAAAAAGGGCTGTAGATTATGAATAGTGTGTTGTGTCAGCTTTATTGACAAGGTTATTAACTAACCACTAAGGCCTTTTCTGAGTCATGGCTGGTGTGCATTGATTTGTTTACAGAGAAACAACTGGAGTCTTACGTTACATGTACAGTTTGCTATGCAATATGTGTTTGTGTGTGAGCGTGTGTACACTATGCTGTATGCTATAGTTCATTGACATTGATCTGTTATAATGATTGCGGCGTTGTGTTGTTGTGTTTAGATGATGCCTACAGTGTGTTTACACTGATTACTGTGATGTATGGATTCCAGACCTTGGTGAGCGTAGCAGGATATCAATAGCAGTTTTTTTAAAGGGGAATAATGATGACATTCTATAATTTGTATGTTCCTAAATCACTTGAAGTAATTATTAGACTGTCTAACTCATCAGTCAGCTCTCTCACAGGTAGAGATAAAATACTAAATTACTCAAGCTACAAACAACACTGATACAATGAACGACACCTGACTACACAAACACAGGACCTAAAATAGAGAACGCCCTGGGGGAATCCCCTCACAGAACCCCCCCTTCTGGAGGGCGACCTCGTCGGGCGTGGCTGCAAAAAGGAGGGGGCCTCATAGGAGGCAGCATCAGTGGTGTCGGAGGGGCATGGCAGCCGGTGATGAAGATGAACCCTTAGTGCTCTCCTGATGCTGGTGTGGTGAGCAGCCTCTCCAGAAATGCCACGGAAGGGTGGAGCCACTTGCTCTGGCGCAGGGGTGCAGCCACAGTCATTTGCAAGGATGTCAAGGCTGCTGATGGCGCCATGGAGGATGAAGCTGCTGACACAGGCTTGGAGGGCAGGGCCGCTGGCCTTGATGGTGTAGGGGGGTCCACTGGGACTGGGAGAAAACGGGATGTAAATCCACCATGGTGGAATCTGGGCTGGCTGTGGTGGACTAGGCTGAGGAGGAGAGTCCAACAGGTCTATTAACAGCCAGGTTCTGCATCCAGGAAGTTACAGTCCATATCCCCCTCATTTGCCATTTCCTCCTACTCTGTGGCTGACTGGTCCATCTCCTCAGCTTCGTCCTTGTCATCAGTCCCCCAGCTGATGAGGTCCTCTCCACCAGCGTTCTCTGCCCAGGCCTGCTGCTCCTGCTCTCGACTGCTCCCCCCAAAAAAGGTGTTGGGGAAACTTGGGCAGAGTCATCCAGTCTCCCAGCCTGTCCTGGGCAGGTGGTAGCCAGTGTGTGCCTGTGGCTTGGTGTACTCCACCTTCTGTTGTCTGTGCCCTGCGCCCTCCGCTGTCAGCCCTGCCATTCTCTCCCATGACCCAGTAGGGGAAGTCGACAAGAATGTAGCCCCTCATGACCACTCTGACGTTCCTGGGAAATGGAGTGTCACTCCCAGGTGGTTGCATGCTTTCCAGTGAATGATAGATGATCTCCTCCAATTCCTTGAAGAACGCCTCCCCTACTGGGTACCGGTGATTGTTCCTCATGCATAATGTCATCACTCTCATTCGCTGTCTCTTAGTTTCGTTGTTCATTCTGTAATGCACTGTCTGGATGTGAAAGCCAAAAATAAAGCAGCCACAATGGGCAGAAGTTGAGATATAATACTGAATAACACGACATACAATCATTAACAGCCTGCTATGCCATCAGGGACTGTAGACTGTTTCACTTCCCAGCCCAGCCCAGTACAGTTTTTTCCAACTGCTTACACACGTTTTCAAAACTATGTCTCCTTTTTTCAAAACTCTACACACAATTACCTAAACTGCACACACAAAATGCAAAATGCCTCAAATCTCCTTCAAAATGTAACACTTCATTCAAAATGCAATAAACACGTCAGAATAAAGCATTTGCATCAAATGGCAAACACTTCATAATACTACATTTTTGGTTATATCATGTAAACACTGTTGTTCTAAATCAAAAGCTCTTCTGGCATTCATTATCCTAAATGTAAAGTTCTATACAATGTTCTAGTGAAAGTAAATCTGTTGATGAACACAGTAAAAACCAATTAGATACTGAAACTGAATATTTATTTTTTCAAAACATTACTGTAATTATCATAGTAGAGAATTTAAAGACAAAACCGTATGCCATTTGCAAATATGTACAGGAACCCAAAGATATGTAAAAAAAAAGTAGAAGTTGTATAAGAAAGTTGTGTGTAGTGTTTTGGTGTCTAAACACTAGTGTTAAGGTGCATCCTTCCTCTGGGTGGGTTTGGACACAATACTTCATCTACATCACATGCTATAACACCAGTGCTAAGGTACATCACTCCTCTGGGCTGGTCTGGACACAATACTTCATCTACATCACACACTATAACACCAGTTTTAAGGTGTATCCTTCCTCTGGGCTGGCTGGCCACAATACTTAATCTACATCACACACTATCACACCAGTGTTAAGGTGTATCCTTCCTCTGGGCTGGCTGGACACAATAATTAATGTACATCACACACTATCACACCAGTGTTAAGGTGTATCCTTCCTCTGGGCTGGGTCTGGCCACAATACTTCATCTACATCACACACTATAACACCAGTGTTAAGGTGTATCCTTCTTCTGGGCTGGGTCTGGCCACAATACTTCATCTACATCACACACTATAACACCAGTGTTAAGGTGTATCCTTCCTCTGGGCTGGGTCTGGCCACAATACTTAATCTACATCACACACTATAACACCAGTGTGTAGTGTTTTGAAAAAAGTGTTTTATGCAATTGACAACTGAATCAAAGGCTGAGAAATAACTTATGGTTTTGGGGATTTGATGTGTAGTTTTGCACTTTGAGTGAGAGGTTTCAAAAATCGTGTAACATGAAAAGATTTTTTGTGTAAGCAGTTGGAAAACACAACATACATTCACTCTATCAATTATATATTCTTGTTCTGATATCCTCCCTGATTGAAAATATACTAATGACAGAGCAAAGTGTGAATTTAGAAAATTAGTATGCATTTAGTTTTTGAAAGTTGAATTCACCCTGTGAATGTTTTGCTGTCACACACGTATGTAGGATCAAGTCTGCCAAAATAAGAAATAAATCAATAAATATATGCATCAATAAAAAATATTTATACATAAAATTATACATAAAAATATAAAATTATACATTTATTATAATCCAGTGGACCTAAATTAACACTCTTCAGTGTGTATATAGGTCCACTGGACCTATATAAACACTGAGAGTGTTAATTTTACACTGAACTCTTTGCTGTGTAGCCCTTTATGAAGCCTACTAATGTAGTCATAGCAATCTAGCCATGTAAAGTCGATCTTCACACTCTGATAGCGATCAACCAATGGGAAAAATTATGTGGAAATACAGAAATAAATATATACGGAAATAAATAAATACAGAAATAAAAAAATATGGAAATAAATAAATATAAAAATAAATACAGAAATAAATTATCCCAGACATAAATAAATAGTAAAATAATATTGATTAATAAATGTATAATTTAAAATGTTAATATTTTTATGTATAAATATTATTATTGCTGCATATTATTATTTATTTATTATTTTGGCAGAATTGGTCTTCCATACAAACACATGCACGGGATATGTAAAATAATGATGAATGGAAATTGCAGTGAATGGATGTCTTATGTTTGTACTTGTGGACTTTCCTCTTCAATTCAGACCACAAGTTGACCTAACCTTAATCCTAACCTTAACCTAATCCTAAACCTATCTATAAAATGTGCAGCTAATATGCAGCTATATTTGCTAATTTTACTAAAAAGTACAACAGCTGTTAATGTTTCTAATGCCAACTTGGGATTTGATCCGGCAACCTTATGGTTACTAGTCAGATGCAATAACCACATTGCTAACTGCTGGCTTCCTTTAGCACTCTGATTTAATTTATATTTCTAACCCTTTGTTGTCCTCTACAGTTTAAAAGGTTCCTGAACGCCCACCTCCTCTCCATTTTGATTGGGTATTCAAATTAACCAATCATAATCTTACAGCCCTCAGAGCATGTTTTAGTAAGTAAAACTGGTATGTGCACATCCAATTCCCAACAAAAGGAGCTTTGACATGCAGGTCGTTGTAATAGAACTGATGGTATACTAAGGTATTATCTAAAATTGCAAGGGAATGAGCTGACTCTACCGTAAACTTAAAAAAAATGAGAGGGAGAAAATGGCATGTAACAAACAATTTAGGGCTCAATTTCAATATTATATAGGGGATTCCAGGAGGATGGCTTGTGTCCATCCCTTCCTGATCGCCCTTTTTATGCCATTGTCTGGTCTTTGACAACCTTCTCCTCTTGTATCTCGCTCATTAGAGAGCGTCCGCACCGAACTCCACACTTAAAATAGGGTGGCAACCGAAAACCCATTAGGCATACCTGAGTGCTGTTCTCCCCCAAGAAGGCGCTTTTGAATCATCTTTAATCCTGCCGGACCTCATCTCTCCAAAGCCCTTTTAGTAGACAGAAAACAAGAAGTAGGGCGTGAGCTGACATTTGCTCCTCGTTGGTAGAGAGATAAGAAAATACATGTTTTAAACCATGCATCTGACTTTTATTATAAAAATAATATACTTTATGTACCGAAAGCTTTTCACAAAAAAATTATAATTTCACAAAGTTCTATCAAGTGCGTTCATGTCCAGAGAGCCATATAACGTGACCCTGTATCACTCGCTAGCTTGACCCTGTTCTCCCTGAGTGAGAGAGCTGACCGATAAGTCAAATAATTACTTCAAGCAATTTAGGAAAATAGACAAAGCATAGAATGTTGGATCCCTTTAAATGCCTTGTGTTTTCCACAATATTTTAAGTATTCATTCTTCTCCATTTTGCTTCTGTATTCTCCTTTCCCCATTCCACAACTCTCTTCCACCTCCTTCTTCTACTACTTCTCCTCCTCTACTAGGCTTCAAGGAGAGAGAGCAGGTTCTGGAGATCTTCACGACAGAGTTCCAGATGAGGTTGCTATGGGGAAGCAGGGGTTCAGAGGGCAGCCAATCAGAACGCTACGAGAAGTTCGACAAAGTCCTAACCGCTCTGTCACACAAGCTTGAACCACCTGTGCGCCACAGCGAGCTATAGCTATCACCCTGAAAACCCCTTCACACACCACAGCACTCAGAATGGTACGGCCCATATCTCCTTGCCGTTGCCTTACGCCATGTGGATGTGGATTTCTGGAATAGTCCAATGTGAAACAAGATGTGGGGGAGTTGCCTAACTCATGAAAGACAGCAGGCTGAGAAGACACATGGGAGAACCTCTATGTAAAACCCCCAAAAAGCACAAAGGGCTTTTTCCAGAGGTCCTTGTTGTGTAGAATTTGTTATTCTACCCTTCTACAAACTACGGTGTTTGCTGAGGGTTAAAAAGCTAACAGGAATTGGGGCTGCCCTGGCGCCAGCTTTGTACTTCCAGTAACTGACATTGGCACACTGTTGTATCACCAACTTAAAGAGACAGAAACAGTTAACACAATGTGTGTTTACTTCTTCAGGACACTTGACCTTTTTTGTCATCATCAAGCAATGGTAGTTTAAACGTAAGCACGTAGAACATGTAGATTTGAATTTGTTGATCACCTAAAGGAAAGCCTCAATTTGAGTATTTCTTTTGAAGTCATATGTGTCATTTCAAGTGGCATACATAAAAAGAACCCAGGCAGTCAGCTAATTCTTACAATGTGAACACAGAAATCACTTCTGTGCCCTTAATATCACTAGTTTCAATCAGCCAGTATACAAGCAAATACTTTTTGAATGTACTAGCCAGCTAGCCAACTAGCAAAGCCATTAACATCCTCTGTCTCTGCCAGTATCTCTGCCAGTATCTTTCAACAAATAAGTAAAAATTCAGCTAATTCACAGTGTGAGTAGCAAACTCATACAATCAACCCTCATTTAAAAAATAGCCCATATAAAAACAAACCTATAGTCATCGTAGCAAGATTACTGGCTAGTTAGCCTAGTAAAAACCAAGGTTTACCAGAGCATAAGACATTATTTTAATCTCTTTCGTCCTGCAAAAATGCCCACTTTGATAACTCAAAGTGTAAATGAAGACTAAGATGACATCCCCAGGAGATACTTTATACCCAATGTAGATACATTTTTGTAATACAGAGGTGAAGGCTCTCATTTACTGGAGTTATACTGCTTATTTCAATGGATTTTTGTCATGATATTTGACAATATTGCATTGTGGCTATTCCCAAAGTATTAAGAAAGGCAGCCATTCATTTTTCCAAAACATAGCATTTGTTTTTGTTCTATGTAACAAGATCATGCCTATAACAAGATTATTTGTTTGAACATACACTGTTATGGTCTGTAGAAATGCATGCTAGAATGTTCTAGAATAGGCTTTATGAATGGTTGCCATTCGATTCCATATTCCGTAAGGACCAGTATTGATTAGCTTAGACAGACATCAAACAGACAAACAAACAGACAAACCGACCAACAGTAACTTATCTGTTCAAACCCGTCATTGTAAATGTTGCCAAATTACATCAACTATCTAAGGCAAGTTGTACCTCTGCCAAATGTTTGTTTCTATGCTTTTTAGACACTGTTATTTTATCGAGTGCCCTTTACAGAAGCATTTTCAATCTTCTGTTTATGTTGTGTCATTAATGTTTTATATGACTCTGATCTGAGTGCTGTTTGGTTGCCCTTACCTTATTGGGGGCACTTCTGGGAAACATACCTCTACTAATTTCTTATATGTCATTAATATTTCATGCATCCTGTCCAATTGAAGTACACCATCTAAGCATGATTGCCTTATGTGCCACTATCTCTTTGTGAAAACACACACACATATCCCCAAAGCACTTTGGAATTATTTGACTTCAGACATGGACTGTTTTCTTTAGCTTTACTTTTACTTCTTCAAACGGTGTAGAATCTTAAATACAGTGTTTTTGTTTATTTGTTCACATGCTAACATAACATTTTTGCGTTTTGGCTGTTGCAGTAGGATTCAGGTTTTATCTGGCATGAATGAATGTGCTTCAGTCTGAAATTGATCCAGAATGTTCTCAGGGCAGAATGGAGGCCCACTAACCTAGCTTGGTTCCAGAACTCCTTTATCAGCCAAAAGAAACTACAAAAATAGATGTGGGATCAGACTACCTCAGAGCCCTTAAGGCTGTATGACCGGTGCAGGTTTTTAAGACGTGTGTGGTCGAAATGACATGGACAAAAAGTGAAAAGTAGAATTGAGCCAATTCTCAAACCATGAAAGCTGTTTATCAAAATGAGTTTTGTGGCCGAAATTTTTTATTTATTTGAATTCCATATAAAATATAAATTTAACATGAGGGCTTCAAGGAATATGGCAACTTCCATGAAACTAAAAACTGTACATTGTGTCCTTTATATCAAAATAATACCTGGCGAGCTTTCCTCTGCGACTCTTACATAGTGTTAAGATAGAACACAAAAGCCCTACAAAAAAATATATTTTTGTGTTATGAAGTATCAGTGTCTTAAACTATTTCAAATGAGTAATATACACCGATCAGCCATAACATTATGACCAGGTGAAGTGAACAATGCTGATAATCTCGTTATCATGGCACCTGTGAGTTGGTGGGATATATTAGGCAGCAAGTAAACATTCTGTCCTCAAAGTTTATGTGTTAGAAGCAGGAAAAATGGGCAAGCATAAGGATTTGAGCAAATTTGACAAGGGCGAAATTGTGATGGCTAAACGACTAGAAGACGTCTCTGAGCATCTCCAAAACTGCAGCTCTTGTGGGGTGTTCCTGGTCTGCAGTGGTCAGTAACTATCAAAAGTGGTCCAAGGAAGGAAAAGCAGTGATCCGGCGACAGCTAGGGTCATGGACGGCCAAGGCTCATTGATGCATGTAGGGAGTGAAGGCTGGCCCGTGTGGTCCGATCAAACAGACAAGCTACTGTAGCTCGAATTGCTGAAGAAGTTAATGCTGGTTCTGATAGAAAGGTGTCAAAACACAGTGCATCACAGTTTGTTGCATATAGGGCTGCGTAGGCACAGACCAGTCAGGATGCCCATGCTCACCCCTGTCCACTGCTGAAAGCACCTACAATGGGCATGTGAGCCTCAGAACTGGACCACGGAGCAATGGAAGGTGGTGGCCTGGTCTGATGAATCACGTTTTCTTGTTGCAGAGCATGTACACCCTTTCATGGACACAGTATTTCCTGATGGCATTCGCCTCTTTCATAATGTTTCCAGCCATAAAGCAAAAAGGGTTGAGAAACATTCAGAGGTCTAGTGGAGTCCATGTCTCAATGGGTCAGGGTTGTATCGGCGGCAAAACGGGGACATACACAATATTAGGCATATTGGTCATAATGTTTTGGCTGATCTGGGTATTTAGGCCTGAGAGAGCAGACTCTCAGATCTATGCAATCACCTTAATTAAAAACAATCACTCATTTATAAACTATTTCCAGGCCCTGAGTATGTTTTGTGAGTGTGAGAATTCCAAGTCGTACTCTTTAGGCACAACACTGTAGCAGAAAACAGATTTAAACAGAGGGTAATTAAATGAACATTTTCAACATGTATTGCAATTTCTTTGTGTTCTATTGCAAAAACGTTTAGCTACAGTGTTTCCTAATGAATGCGACTTTATTTGCCTGGTGAGTATAAATGAGTGGACAGTTAAATTTCAATTGCCCCTTTTGTGCAGTAGAGGGCACTCTTTTTCAGGCAGCAAGAAAACCACAGTGAATATTGAATTGAAGCTTGTGAATTCAATCTTTTTTAGTGCTTTTCAGGATTCCAAATGAAGCCTACTGGTTTAGGAACGATTTGATGATTATATGTAATGCAGTTTTGTCTCACCTTCTGTTGTACAGATTACATGTGTAATATTTCCCTGTTTTGAATAGTCATCCTGGAATGATGAACCTTTAAAGGCAAAGAAGAAAAAACTCCCATGTTTGTGACTACCATGTTTTTTTAAAATGTTCTGTACAAATCTGTTCACATGTTTTTTCAAATGAAATAAAGCTTGAGTCAATAATTCTTATTAGGAGTGAATTCTATCGACTCATTCTCTGTTTTCAGGTGACTAACCACTAGATGGCAGCACTGCCTCACTGACAGGCTTTAACATCAGCTCTGATTTTGACTTGCTACACTGTTCAAGCAGTTTCACAGAGAAGCTTAGAAGCAAATGCAGGTAAGTATTGAAGTGTGTGAATAAGTTGAACCTATTTTGGCATCAAAAGAGAGATTATGCATCGCCAGTCATTTGATTACCCATCGTACCAACTTTTAACGTCATACAAACAACAAAATGTCTTTAACGCCAGGCCTCTGAATGTCTGTCACTGTGTTTGTGTGTATATCCTTGATGGTTCTCCTGAGTTTAACCTACTGAGCATGTGCACTGTGGGTGAGGGCAGGAGTGTTATATAACAGGGGATGGCGCTAAGGTCACATGACTTTATACACTCATGGCGGGCAGGGACAAAATGGTGGAGATGGGCATAAAAAGGACAGACAGAGCAGTGTGTGTGTGGCACAGAGCAGCACACAGATGTTCCAGTTCAAACTGGAGTCAGCGCCAAGCAGCGTGTGAATGCTAGATGACGCGTCCAATCCTCAACCCCGACGAGAAAGACGCACAATGTCCCCCATGGATCCCTCACTGATGCTCCCCAGGGTACCCCTGTTGTCTGGCCTAACCTCCATCTACCCCATCCCTGCAGCCCAGCGGCTTGGGGGGGAAATAATACAATTATCCCTCTGATTGCTGTGTCAAGCAATTAGAAAAGGCCAAGCATGTCAACTATATTTTCATATTCGTTAGCTGAGCTATACTCAGGGCCATAGCTAAGGGGGCCCAGGCTTCTATCGGGGCCCAGGCATATGTCTTCTGTAGGGGCTCAGGCATATGTCTTCTATGGGGACCCAGGCATATGTCTTCTATTGGGGCCCAGGCATATTTCTTCTATGGGGACCCAGGCATATATCTTCTATGGAGGCCCAGGCATATGTCTTCTATGGGGGCCCAGGCATATGTCTTCTCAGGAGGCCCAGGCATATGTCTTCTCAGGAGGCCCAGGCATATGTCTTCTCAGGAGGCCCAGGCATATCTCTTCTCATGGGGGCCAGGGTTCCTGGTGATTCTTGGCAACGGCCGTAGCTACACAAAGCAGGAAGGATGCATTTGAGAATGACAACAGGCCACTAACAGGGGAATCCCTATGTTGTCTCCCACCTCCATTGGTGCTCTACATGGTTCTGTAGAATGACATATAGTTCAACTGGCAATTGAATTTCATTTAAAAGAGAAGCTTAAAGCTAGTGTGTAATAGCTTACTACTAGTACACATTGTATTTTTATTATTTATTTTTACCCAATATTTCTGCCGTACCAATTGGTCATGTCCGGTTCCCCTAAACCTTACCTTGGATAGATGCGGGATGGTGAAGGGCGCTCACATGGTTCCTCTAACCACATGTTGCTGAGCCAACCGATTCGAATCACTGCTCATTCAACGCAGAAGCCTTTAGTCAGCTCATGCGTGGGATGATTACATTCACTAACTATGTTTCTGATTGAACTCACAGCCTGTCACGGTGCAGCTGAGTGAAGTGAGGCGGAAGAAAGTGCAGTTGTAGTGAGTTTTATTCCAATAACCCAGTTACCCAAGTATAGTACAAACACATTGTAACACATTCAAAGCAAGACAAGGTCAAAAGGAGCAGAGGGAGTTTAAGTAAACTGACATAATATTAGTTTAAATGAGAACACAACGATGACAGGAAGTCCATACAGTATATTGTGGTGGGCTTGAGCCCCTGCCCTTTTCCCCTCAGACTCAAAAGTGCCCTCTTGGATGGTGTTATATTGTTTTCATATGTAAAATACTTAAATACCATAAGATTGTTATACCATTCACATTCTCTAAAATGCAATTATTGTATATTTATGCTTTTTACTCCTTATATTAAACAAACATGCAACAATTTCAATGACTTCCTAAGTTAGTGTTGAAGTAAGGACATCAATTGAATAAATACATTAGGCCCTAATCGATTCCCCATGATGGCAATACACATAATGCATCAAGAAACAGGAGACCTACATTGGAAATATAGTGTTCATAATTTTGTTCAATACATCATTTTTTCTGTGATATTTTTGCAAGATGCTTTTATTTTTATCCAGTCAATTGATTCTTTTATATGAACTCCATCTCAATTACTACTTTGAAATTGCTGCTTTTCTATATTTGTTCAGTATTGTTTTGGATGAAAAAGCTTGGCATAGTTGTTAAATTAGTTAGAGAGACACAATGTCAAAAAAACAATCTGGTATTGGAAGACGAGGACTGCAGGCACTGTTCAGATCATAATAATAACATATTACTTATTAATATGAATGTATTTAAGATGGGGGCCCAGGCATATATTTTGTTGTAGGGGCCAGGATTACTTGCAACAACTCTGTGTAAAATGACTGAGAATGCCATGTTGACTTCTTAATTAAGGAATACAAATGCATTGTTAAAACAACAACACTTGTTTTAACAACTAGGATTTTAATAGAATAGTCCATATGAATAAATGATCAGTCTTGTCACATTTTTTAAATTTGAGTCATTTTGCAGATGCATTTATTCAGAGCGACTTACAGTGAATACAGGGGCATTCCCCCTGGAGCAACATATGGTAAAGTGACACTCAAGGACACAACAACATTTGGTACAGTTGGGATCGGGAATAGTCTGACCCCCTAACCACTGAGCAATGTGACCCCCAGTCACCTTTAGGCAGTTTGTCTACATTAGCTTACTTGTAAGTGATTGGTCTGATTAACTGAACACAGCCTGACTGAATCCTTACTGTTCTTTAATGAAAATGTGTTAAATCGGTGCTTTCTTAAAGGAATAGTGTGTTAGAGGAGACTGAACTAGGCCCAAGTTCTGAATGTATAGTTCTGAATAATTGACACTTGGAAAGGGTGTCTGGGTGTGTCTGTGTGTGTATCTGTGCATTTGTGCAGACATGCATGCTGTGTGTGTAGGGGTAGGTTAGGGTGCCCTTTTTTGTACTTGAGCCCCTGCCCACTACAATGTCTTTGCATGGAGCAGCTCATGCTCGATGATTGCCACGGAAAAAAGAGAGGCATTACACAACTGCCCGACCTGCACACAAGCAGTCACTGGAGAGCATTGTAGCAAGGTAGGTTAATCTGACTTATCTATCCCTTATCCCAGGAAGCATTGTGCCAATTTCTGCTCACTCAGGCTGGAGCTCCTGGGAAAGTCAGGTTAATACACATTCTGTTAACAAAGTCATATGACATGGTAATCTATGATGTTCCAAATCAACAAGTCGTGATGTGATATGGTTGTAGTAACTGATATAAAGCTACCATCACAAATACATTCACTATTTGTGATGGTAGCTTTATATCAGTGTACCATCTTAAAATCAAAGAGATTGGCAGATGTATTAACCAAAATGGTTATAAAAGTTGTGTTCTCAACACGGTTAATTCTTTAATTTCTTTGTGGGATCACTGAAACAGTGAATCTGCCACATCCTCGTTTACTACTAATCTAAATCTCTCTGCCTCTTTTCACTGCAAATCCATTGTGTTCTCTATTGTCAGCCATTCATGTGTGACATAGCTCATGTCCTTGGCAGTATATCACATGATTGATCATGTCTGATTCATCATGTAGCAGCAAAAACTGTCTTCTTCATATCGGTTCGCAGCACCACCACCAACTTGATTTGATCTAATGTTTGTATGCGGAGTGGGAGATGTTGCAAGACGGTATGGAACTCTATGTTTTCAACGTAAATCAGGACCCATATTCATAAAGCGTATCCGAGGAGGAGTGTTAATCTAGGATCAGATTCTCCTGTCCATGTAATCTTATTCATTATGATCTAAAAGACAAATTTAAGCCTAGATCAGCTTTAAGAATGCCGGCCCAGGCTGTATTGATGTTCCTGGGATCAACGCGGCGTGTTGTTGTTGGACGGATGCTGACAGCAGAGGAAGAACTCAGACAAGCTTAGCGTTAATGGGAAGTGTCGTCACTCTGATGGGTTAATACCAGTATGGTAATTCTTGGCTCTCTAAATCTACTGGGATTCCATGTAGACCCCTATCCTTAACATGTCACAGTCAGCACAAATCATCTGAACACTTTTGTTTCCTAATTTTGGGAATTTTATGCAGAGAAAGTGGGAAAGACAGAGCAGAGTGTTGGCTTGAACAGCAGCAGGCCAGAATCAGACCCATGCTGCAGAGGAGTTTGTGCAACGAAGGCAGAATATTAAACTATTAAACCACATTAGACAACACTTCAATACTGATGGGCCACTGGAATTATAATTAATTCAAACATTTCTGAATTCCCTGGATTTTAGCCTAACTTTGCTAGTGCTTATTACAGCTAACAAGTCATTAACCAATCTACAAGTACTTCGGTCTAACCAATTCTAAATCTAACAGTTTTGGTTTGGAAGCAATGAAGGGAAGAAGATAAAGAAATCCAGCACTTCTATTCACTGAACAAATATAAACAGTGACTCTCTAATAATAGGTCCCTTTAGGATTCTGCTTGTCTAGCGTCTACTTCATGGCCATTGGTCAGTCTCAGGTCTGCTATTCCCTGGCTTTCTGACCCCCCTCATCAGGCTTCTTTGCCCGCCTCACGCGTTCGCCAAGCCTCTACACCCGGACATCCTCATTACCACATGAATGGTGCCTGGAAGAGGCCACCAAGGCCTTGGACGCCAACAGAAGGCAAGAGATTTGCAATTCAATCTCCCCCACCCAAATCGAGACAGGCCTGTCACAGATATGACAGAGGACACGGGAATGGGGGGGGGGTACACAACTGCGGACACACACTCTTACATTTAACTCTCTCAAAGCAACATGTAGGACTTTTCCCATTTTGTTGTGTCACGTGCTTGTTTAACCTAAAGACGTACATAAGGTATGTGCCCCTCTCTACTGGCTTGGACTAATACACTTTAGAACTCATTAAAGGTGCTATTTGTCAAAAGAATTGCCATAACAACAAAACTACCATAGTTTCTCTTTCAAGTGTCCAGCTTACAAATGCTATAACAACTGCATTTCTTGTTTAAAAAAAAAGAAAAAAGGGTGTACTGTAAATTCAGAAAGCTTGGTTAAACCAACACAACTGAATAGTAATGCATTCTAATCAATGAAGTAGTTGTTATTATACATTGTACATATATGTTACATGTATATTATTGAACATGGAACGTAGAAAGACAAAGGTCAGTGTTTTTAGGCTGCATTTACATTCCGATAGATTTCAGCAACATTTTCAAGTTCGTTCAGGATGAGACAAAATCATATCCATACTGTTTTTACAATGTATTAACATTGTCATGTCTCAAGACGGCAATTGTGTGTCTGTGGGTGCGTCATTCAAGACATCTTGAGCTGGGTACCTGAGCACTTTGATCTGAAACCAGCCCATTGACTTACACGTGAAGAATTTTCCCGCAATACACATTTCTCCTGGACTGTTTGCTAAGCCCCAGGTGGGATCTATCTAATTCTTCTTGTGCACTACCGCCGGAAGTAGTGTGGAATTCGAGAGAGACCCACAAGTTTACACATAACAATTGTGTATCTTCTCAAGCTGTCCTCAAGTGGACTCGAAAATGTTGCTGAAATCTATCGGGGTGTAAATGTGGTCTTGGAAAATATAAAGTTGTGAATTTTATCTTTAAATGGGCAATTATTGTAATTACATTTTGCTTTGCAGTTTATGCTGTATGCTAATGCTATACCATGGTATAGATAACACACTAACCAACATCTGTTCTATAACTCTTCAGTTGGCCTATTAAAATACATGGGAGGGACATCTTTAAACCCCACTTCTACCTATGAGTCTCAGCAGAGTCATGAGTGCTCTGTGTTATAAACAGTGACATTTAAGCCAAATGCGATTTTCAGGTTGGGTGAGTAGATCTCAGAAGGCTATCCGCCACACTGGTGGGTAAATGTTTGAACTTGAAGACATGTAATAAAATATCTGACATAATGGCTCAGAGGAATTTACTCGTTTGCAAGCAGTGTTGTGGAATACTCAGACTATTTTTTGTGGAAACGAGTAACCTAACGCAGTAGTTTTTTAATCCAAGTAATTCGTTATTACTTTAAAAACGAGACAACTCGTTATATCAATATGATTTCCCCTATTCTGTATTTAAAACAAGTAGGCATATGTCTTTTGTTATATGTTGTTATTTTCTTTAAATCCGTCTATCATTCATTTGTGCCATGCTAATCTAAAAAGAAGAAAGGTCTCGCAAATGGAAGGGAATGCATATGCGGATTGGGGCTAGCGAAATTGGAAGCACATTATAACATCTGAAAATAATCGCATTATCCCAAAATGTATTGAAAAGCAGGGGGCAAACAATTGTTTTTTCATCTGGTCCAATCTGGCATTGGGCACTGTCAGATTAACGGTACCTGTCTAGCCCAATAGCGTATGTGCGCGTGGGGGAATCAAGGGATCACTGCGTCACTGTCTTTACTAGCCCAGTAAACAATTACCATCTTTCAACGTTGATATATGGTTGAAAATTAGTCGGTCAGCCTTGGACTGGTTTACGATGTGATTTCAACTAAGTAGTTTCAGCCAGACTGTTTGAGTACGTGTTTTCAACTGATCATTAAGTCTCCAACTAAGACAGGATAAGTCTGTTATTCATGCTAAAATAACGGAGAAAACTACCAAACCAAGGTCATTATTATCTCAAATAAATTTTAAGAGTTCTTATTCCATCAAAGTTATAAAAATACATTGAAATTGTAACTGTCAGATAGGTCAGTTAATATTTCATGTTTATTTAATTATTTTGTTAAAGACTATTAATTTGAAACTGCTTTTTAAAAAGCTGTTTAAGTGGAGACTTTTATTATGAAAGGCACAGATTGATTCAGGAAGAAGGTTGTCTACACCACATGGCAAGTTGAAGCTGTATTTCACATTTCTAAGGAAAATTAAGTTCATTTACTCATCTAAGTTACAGAAAATATCACAAGATGCAAGATTAAGTTCTCCTTTGGAAATAACCAGCCAATGAAGTAAGTTTGTGATGTATAATGTATGTGATTTATGTGGATTGCATTGCTGTGTGGAAAAGCGTGATATCTATACAAAGACTTTAGTGTGCTGTTAAAGTGATTGAACTCTGTTCAGAAAGTTTACAAAGACAACATTTGTTATTAGTGTTTTTAATGTCCTTTTACATTCTTTATTGTAACTTTATTTTTGTATATTTAGTTTCACAGCATCTTGAGTTGGATGGTTATCCTCATGGTGAAGATTTATACTTGGAAAATAGTTACCACACGGTGGCGGTAATGTCGAATTAAAGTTTGTTGCCAACTGCCATGAAACCGAAAGAAGAAGCAATGCGGAGGCACGCGAGCGAACATGCAGCAGAGGAAGCGCGCAAATCTGTATTTTTCCACCTATCAAGCCACCACTCTTCACGCCAGAAAGCAAATTTTAAAACTTTACTTGGTGAACTTTCAAATGTTAATCTTATTCTTGTATGTGTTTGGTGATGACTCTAATTGATTGTCAAATAGTGTTTTTAAAATAGTTCTAACGTGTCAACCTTTTCTACTGTAGTTTTGTGATTGCTTTTGGAATGTGAAAGCTTTGTGTTGGTTACTGGACCTGTTTATTGCAGCACTATATTTTATTTAAAATGTGCTGTTTTATAAGTTAGTATAATAAAGCTATTCTAAGTAAATTTTCTAAAGCTTTGTTTCATTCATATGTTAATCTAAAATGTTATTTGGCATGTTAATGTGTTGTGACTTAAGAATCGACAATAGGCATTGAGTAAACTTAGTAGATCAACCTGTTTTCAACGTTGAAAATTTGGACAAATTTGACGTCTTTTCAATTTTCATTTTCAAGCTTCAGTAGACCATAATTAGACGTTGAAGATCAAACTATTTTCAATGTTGAAAAGACGGACAAATTTGACGTCTTTCAATTTTCATTTTCAACCTTCAGTAGACCGTAATTAGACGTTGAAGATTGACCTATTTTCAAGGTTGAAAAGACGGACAAATATGACGTCTTTTCAATTTTCATTTTCAACCTTCATTGGACCGTCATTAGACGTTTTGGATTTACGTCTATTCAACGTCTAATAGACAACTTTTTGCTAGCTGGGAGGTGTTTTTTTTACAAGATTGGATTAGCTACTAAATGATGCAGATCAGAGGGGATTTACAAATGCGGATTGAAAAAGAAGTGGGTATACAGTGTATACCTGTGTATACCCTGCTCTACACCACTGAAGGCTAGTAATAGGTTTCAATGATTGCTGCGGATAGTTTTAGAATGAACATGTCCAGGTTTTCTTGGCCAGCTGATTGCTAAGGTTTTTGATTTTGCAGTTCTTTCAAAACATCAGCTATTTGGATTTGCGTGAAGGTGAAATGAGGGGAGGCTGCAAATTAATGTTTAAAAAGCTAGTCTTAGCTTCCCTGAATGACTGTGTGTACAGTTTCCTTATTTTCAAGAAAAATTGTATATCACAGGGATTTCTTTTAGGCTAAAGTTGTACGCCACAGGGGGTACATTTATACTGGTCGAGAGCAGTCAGGTCTGAAGTGAACCATGGGCTATATCTGCTCTTTGTTCTAAACTTTTGGAGTAGGGCATGTTTATCTAGGACAGTAAAGAAGGCACCTTTAAAGAATGACCAGGCATCCTCTAAGTCAGGATGAGGTCAACATCCTTCCAGGATAACGTTTAACAGTAATGAGGGGTGGTCGTTTGACCATGGCCCTATTATGGATGACAGCAATGAGGCAGTGATCGCTGAGATCCTGGCTGAAGACAGCAGAAGTGTAATTTCAGGGCATATTGGTAAAAATTATTTAGCGTTGTCAGGAGCGCGTAAAGGAGGAGTCACAAGCAGGTATCTAGCAGACTTTTTAATGAGCAAACAGAATAGAATCAACGCTCTGTCTTTCTTTACAGGGTTCCGCGGTACACATAAACCGCTAAGTACTGAAACACTCAAAACATATATCAACTACTCAACTAGAGTGCAAACCATTCACAAAACATAGAGAACGCTCCTGCGTAGTGCTGGCAATAACCTACAGCCTACTCTGGATCCTAGGCCTCTTTATACCTGTAAGACAACACAGGTGTAAGAAGTCAGCATAATGAGAGAGGCTGTGTGTCAGTGGTGTCAGTAGACAGGGAAGCCGGACCGTCGGATCCTCGATGCGTCTGGAGAGGGTGCCCTGGTGCAGGTTGGTAGGATGGGGATGGTAGGTGAGCGTATAAACATACGATTGCGAGTTCAAATCCAGACGGACACTTTGCATGTCATTTGTTTTCTATTCCAGCGCGATGCAGACGTGTGGCAATTGTGCGTTTTTATCCTTTTTTTCTTCACCATGTTTCCAAACAAAACATTACAACATAATACATGTTACATGGAGTTTTCTGAGCAAGGTTTCTGAGTGGTTAAGGTTAGGTTAGAGGTTTGGGTAAGGCTTACATCGAGTTAACAGCAAGGTTTCTGAGTGGTTAAGGTTAGGGTAAGGGTTTGGGTAAGGCTTGGATCGAGTTAACAGCAAGGTCTCACTGTGTGTGCCTATCGCTGACTTTTCCGTGAAACTGCCACGGATTTTGGTCCATGTTCATTTCACCGAATTTTCTGCCATTCCGTGAAACTGCCACGGACTTTGAAAATAAGAGTCCATTGTCATTTCACGCAATTCTGAGAGACCAGGCTGGGAAGGTTCGTGGAAAACTTGTGTGTGGTTGAAGACATCAAATTTAGATTGTAAATTAGCTGCAGTGTTGAGCATGTCCCAGTTTAGATCACCTAGTTCACATAGGGTAGCTAGGGCACATCTGGGGGCTAAGGGGGGTCTATAACAGGGTTCTATAACAGGCGGGAAACAGTGAGAGAATTATTTATGGAGTTTAAGAATAGATGATCAAACTGTTTGGACACAGACTTGGATAGGATAACAGAGGTCTGTAGGCTATTCATACAGAAGATTGTGACTCCGTTCCTTTAGCAGTTCTGTCTTAGATATTCAACATGTTAGATATTGTAGTTGGAGATGGATACTATGGGATTTTTTGTGGATTTCCTAGGCCAGGATTCAGACACAGCTAGGATATCAGTGTTAGCTGAGTGTGAGAGCAGAAAATAAATACATTTTAGGAAGTAGGCTTCTGATGCATAAAACCAAGACTTACGGTTACAAAAGTCATTAAATGAGAGTACCTCAGGGGTTGGGATATCAATCGGGGCTACAGGGTCTGGGTTTAACTCTACATCTCCTGGGAAACAGAGAAGGAATTGGATAAGGGTACAGCTAATGGCTACAAGAACTAGCCATTTAGTGCGTTTGGGAAAATTTCAAAAGGAAGTGGATTTCTGAGCATAGTAAAAAAGATTCATAGCCTTATGGGCTGTCACGTTTTGATGGTGTAAGGTAGAGAGGAGGACTCAAAAGGCAGTTGCACATGTAGTTGCTGAATTTATTGAAAGAATCCGGAACACAGAGCGAGTGATTGCAGGGTACAACCTATACGAATATGCAAGGAGAGTCCTGAGATATAGCCTACGTGCTCTCTTCAGCGGCACGGACGCTGACTGGCTAACACTCAAATATATTGTCCTGTACAAGCACAGGGTAGCGGGGTTAACTAACATATATACAAACTCTCGAGCATATATATATATATATATATATATATATATATACACAATGACATAGGTGAATCAAGTGTATCACAGCACTACACTCTGACAGTAGTCAATAATCCATGCCTTTCTCTAGTCGAGGTTGCATATATATATACACTAATCTAACCTAACCCTAACTAGTAGTACACGACTGATCGTAATGTGTAATCAAGCCAATCTGCTCAATACAACTTTCCATAAGCTAAACTCTATTTCCCAGCAACCCCGGCTAGGGAGAGACGTGGTTAATCCCTAAAGGGAAATAACAATACATAAATGACAGGATAAAAAATATACATGAAAAGGAAACGCAACCACCATGCCTAGCACTGAATAGAAGATATACAGTATATATACCACACACAAAAGTGAGAATACAAAGGGATACATTCTAACTAAACATAAATACTACACAGTTAAACATTCAAGATACTAATTATAAAGGAGTCCATCTCTCAGTCTGCGTTCACCCCTGCCATCTGCTGAAAAAGTTTCCCCTTGGATTCTGTAGGGAACATTAGTGGAAGTGGAAGAACATCCCCAGACTTACAGGGAATGCATTGAAAATAAAGCAATTGCCAACACAAGCTACAAAAAACTTGTTAGACTGATACTGTCCATAGGATTTGCAGTTTTTAGAGGTTTAGTCCAAATTGAATGTTGGGTATTATACTAATAATATTAAAATGGCCAAGGATGCAATTACTTCACTTACTGAAAATTTTAACTAAGGCATTGCTTGTGTGTTCAATGGTGTGCACAGCCTGAGATCCTATCAGAAAGAGTGGCTACCATTGAACAATAATGCAATAGTGCCTAACTTACAGTGTGTAAGACAACATTTTATTCACCTTTTGGATTCTGTCTCAAAGATCTAACTTTGAGGTTTCATGCCACTCTGTTGCCCAAATGACTGTTACATTAGCATCATTAGCTCCTACAATCAATCAATCAATCAAATTTATTTTATAAAGCCCTTTTTACAACAGCAGTTGTCACAAAGTGCTTTGACAGACACCCGGCCCGAGACCCCCAAAAGCAAGCAACACAAGTGATGCACAGTGGCTAGGAAAAACTCCCTAGTAGAAGGGACCTAGGAATAAACCTAGAGAGAGGCCAGACTCAAGGGGGTGGCCAGTCCTCTTCTGGATGTACCGGGTGGGGGATCTGAAGGTACACAGCCCATTGTAATAAGGTCAATCCGTGTTCAATTATTGTCCAGCAATGAAGATATGATGGGTGGACTGTGACCATAGTCTTTATGTAGCATCAATACAGTTTGGTGTTCTTGCGAACGAAGACCGTGAAGCCACCTGGAGATGAAAGCTGGCGTCATCGGGTGGAAACGGGATCATCAAACGCAGTGACATGGGATCCA
>JACXGM010002882.1:30799-44572 GCA_016801145.1 Umbra pygmaea | reverse complement strand
ATATTATGGAGATTTAAGATACTTGAATTAGAATCCGCTGTTAATAAACTAAGTTACAGTTGGACATTGCGCATGTAAATGTCTCTGGGAAAACGAGAGCGGCGTTAATCAGAATCCAATCATTATCGCAGACTAAACAAGTGATTTGAGTGACAGCTGAATCATCCAATGAGCGTTTAGAATTCCGTGCTGTATGTGTTTGATTTTCTTTTTTCGATAACATAAAATCGTATCATAATCACATCAACTTCCCCATATCTGTAATTATACACGTTTTGTCTTTGACATTTTCTATATTGATTTAATCTAGTTTACTCGGGCTTAATACTGGGAACTAAATTGATTTTTTCTTCTTCTGTACCGCACTATGTTTATGGTACCGCAGCTAAAGGCTGGAGTTCTCACAGACTAGCTCCGCGAAAACCAATCAAATATGCACCTCGACAGAAGTGCATCTTTCTTTGTTAATGAGTAAGCTTCCGCATTTTTGTCAAACGCATTTATCTCCAAACCGAAACAAGTAATGTTTAAAGTAGCCGAAAAAAAAAAACGTATTATATGTTGTACAATTCACCCGCCAGAGTGGCTGGTAGATAGGGAAATTGTTAATTTCCCACCCTGTGTGTATGTGTGTGCAGCTCTATAAGGGCTCTATGCTTGGTGTGTATGTGTGTGTAGCTCTATAAGGGCTCTACGCTTGGTGTGTATGTGTGTGCAGCTCTTTAAGGGCTCTCTGCTTGGTGTGTATGTGTGTGTAGCTCTATAAGGGCTCTATGCTTGCTGTGTGTATGTATGTGTGTGTAGCTCTATAAGGGCTCTATGCTTGGTGTATGTATGTGTGTGTAGCTCTATAAGGGCTCTATGCTTGGTGTGTATGTGTGTGCAGCTCTATAAGGGCTCTATGCTTGGTGTGTATGTGTGTTCAGCTCTATAAGGGCTCTATGCTTGGTGTGTATGTGTGTGTAGCTCTATAAGGGCTCTATGCTTGGTGTGTGTGTGTGCAGCTCTATAAGGGCTCTATGCTTGGTGTGTGTGTGTGCAGCTCTATAAGGGCTCTATGCTTGGTGTGTGTGTGCAGCTCTATAAGGGCTCTATGCTTGGTGTGTGTGTGTGTAGCTCTATAAGGGCTCTATGCTTGGTGTGTGTGTGTGCAGCTCCTTAAGGGCTCTATGCTTGGTGTGTGTGTGTGCAGCTCTATAAGGGCTTTATGCTTGACTCTCTGCAGGAAAGCCACCCAGACCGACCCGACATCCAGAAGTGTATGACGACTTTCAAGAGCCTATCAGTGAGTAACACAAACACGTCGCCTCTCGTATCCATGGTTACCTCAGCCACGCATCAAGCCCTGACGTGCGCACACCTCTTGTATGTGACTCATGCTATAGGATAGTGATCAAAGTAGGAGCTCATTATAAACGTAGGTGTCTGGGTAATGAAGAGTATGCTAAAACAACTAGAAGCTTTCAGTCCTCCCTGTTCAATACTCAGGTGATCCCAACTGATTGGTTGATTATTAGTGGTAATGATGAAGCTGTCACATCATTGGGTGGGTGTTTGTCCTGTTTCCCACACAACACTAAACATGCATATGGGCTGAAATTTGTGCCACCACAAACTGAATTTGTATTGTTTAACTAGAATAATTGAATTTAAAAACTGAATCTGAATTTGAAATTGAATTTATTAGTTTGAAACTGAATTACAATAAAGTTGTAACCCGCCTCTACTTGCCTTTAAAGCATTTCCATTGCTACGAAACAGCTCGACTCCACTACACGGCTCGCCTTTTCAGCTTTTCTATTGGGCAAATGTACCTGGTACCACACAGTTTTTGTTAGTTGCTCCGTCTGCCATAATTGCCGAGCCCTGGTCTGAGTATGCAAGTTAATGAAATATGGCTGGGTCCGAAATCTTTCATTTAAGCAAGTTAACTGTGCCACATTTTCCAGATCTAACAGTCCTGCTATCAACTGTATTGCTTGTAAAGTTTTGTCTTATATTACATACATTTATACAAACCTGTCACCTTTGGACATGCTTTGACATGGTGAAAACTGATGCAGTATAGCCTTGTGTGGAGTCTGTGGACGAGCTTGTGCATCGGCACTCAATTGCTTTTCCTTAAGGCCCCGGATGTCTGTCCCAGTAAAAATCTGATTTTGAATTTTTAGAGCGACTCTGAATTTCTGAACTGAATTTGAAATGTGAGAACTGAATGTTAAAGTATATATTTTAGAATTGTCAGTGCAAATGAATTCAAATTCAAAATATTACATTCAGTTTCAACTTTATTGTAATTCAGTTTCAAACTAATGAATTCTATTTCAAATTGTGCTATTCAGATTCAGTTTTTAAAATCAATGATTCAAGTTAAACAATACAGTTTCAGTTTGTGGTGGCACAAATTTATGCCCATACATGCCTTGCTCCCTGTTTACAGTCAGAAATGTACCGTGTTGATATGTGGAGCTGCTGTTTCCATGGCAACCTGTAATGTTGTGGTGCTGATGGTGTTTCCATGGTGACAGGCCCAGTGCCAGGAGGTCAGAAAGCGGAAGGAACTGGAGCTGCAGATCCTGACTGAGTCCATCCGTCTCTGGGAAGGAGACGACATCAGAACACTGGGCTCCGTCCTATACATGAGTCAGGCTAATGTCCGCAGTCCTGGAGCTGAGGTCAGAGGGCATCCGTAGAATTTCCTCACATTAACGTTATCATGATGTCACAGTACAATTATGCTTACATTATTATAACGTCACTGTGACATTATCTTTACATCAGTAACATTAAAATACCTGCCCAGTAACTTAATCCTTACATTATTATTATTACTTCGGTAATATTTTCTGTATTTATTTTATTTTAACTTTATTTATACAGAGAATCAGACTGAGAACAAGGTCTTATTTTACAGTTGAGTCCTGTGTACAGAATATTTATATACAATACAATTACAATAAACATTATTAAGAATAACAATGACATTAGTCAGAAAATAGTTAATTTAGCATGGATTTTAGAATGCCCCAAAGCAGCCTAGTTCCACTATGACCCTCAAAGTCAGTTCCACTCAGTTTCATTATTGCAACTCTCAAATCTGGGATTTATTTAGACCTGGTACACCAGGTGGGCTCAGTTAATGATAAGGTAGAAGAGAAAACCAGCAGGCTGGGTAAGATTTGAATAGCCCTGCCCTAAAGGAAAACATTTGGTATGGCATGGTAGACTCTGAGTTAGCCTAAGGTATGTCTTATACTAACCAGTTTTGTGAGGGCGTTAGATGTCCGCTGATTTTCTAGTTTATTTTTTAGGTTAAAAAGTATGCCAAATTAAATATATAGATGGCAATGATGGGTGCGGGATTTCACACAAGTAATATCATTTAGAGCTGAGTGATTGGCTGCATCTGGGTTTTACCACTGCTGTGGAAACGTGTAATAAAGCACATCACCATAGACGAAGTTAGCTTCTACAATTCAATTCAATGGCCGATGACACAGGTAGGATCTTGAGATCATGTAAATGTTGATTTCTGCATTCAGAAAATATAATGCAGCTCTGGAAAAAAATTTGAGACCACCTCAATTATTTTAAATCATCCCCATTGAAAGCCTCAGGAATGTGATTGAGAGGAAGATGGATGGTCACAAGTCATCAAACAAAGCCGAACTTCTTGAATCTTTGCACCAGGAGTGGCAAAAAGGTCGCCCAACTTTAATGTGAAAGACTGGTGGAGAGCATGACAAGACGCATGAAAGACAATTAGTATTATACAATTATTAATAATTAACCAAATACTTATTTCTGAACACTTCCTAAGTTAACATATTAGTATTGTGTTGTTTAAAAATGTAAATGAACTTACTTTCTTTGCGTTATTCGAGGTCTGACAACACTGCATCTTTTCTGTTATTTTGACCAGTTAAAATTTTCTGCCAAAAAATTCTCTGAATTTAAATTTTTTTATTTGGAAGAAATGTTGTCAGTAGTTTATGGAATAAAACAAAAATGTTAATTTTACACTAACGCAAACCTATCAATAGTTAAACCGGTGAAACTTGATTGTGCCGTGGTGTATATTTTGTTTTACTTGCAAACTTACGATCTATTAGAGAAATTGATGACCATAGGAAATTAGACTGGAGATAAGCAAAAGCCTGAGCAAGGGCCTACAGGACTGTATCATCAGCATAAAAATGAAACTTAGTTTCTCACAGAGTTACAGATATAATTTATATGTGAACAACAAAGGACCTAAAATCTAACCCTGAGGAACTCCTTTTTGAACTGCTAGGAAAAGAGATTCTACACTATCAATTTCAATGGCCTGGGTTCTATCACTAAAATAATATTTTAAACCACAAGCAGATCCAAGTGAGGTTAATTTCTTAATTGAAATGGAATGATCAACTGTATGGAAGATTTTAACAGGTTAATAAACAGAGCCACACAATTAGATTATTCATTTGCCCAGGTCTAAAGCCAGATTGGTATTAAGATGCATCTGTCAGTAAGAAAGCACTATAACATCTCATGATAATAACAACTCAGTAACATCATCTTTATTTTATCAGTAACATAACCATAACCTCAGAGTAACATTATCCTTACATAATTTTAACCACACGTAACACAATCTTGACATTATACCCAAGTAAAAAAAAGTATATTTAAATTATACTCCAGTATTATACTTCTAGTATACTTATGTTTAACTATAAGTATGTATTCAATATATTTAAGTATATTTTAAGTATACTTTCAAAATATACATACCAAAATAATATATTAGAAGTATATTTAGGATAAATAAAATACATTTCAAGTATATTGAAAATATACTTTTTTTTTACCGGGGTAAAGTAAAATGATCGTAACTTTCAGAGCAACATTGTGAAGACCTCACAGTGTTATTATCCTTACATTATGATAACATCACAGTAATGTAGGATTTAATGACAACATCTCTGTGTCTGCAGGAGAAATGTGAGCGCTACCTCATGCTCTTCCCACATGTTCTTCTCATGCTGTCTGCTAGTCCCAGAATGAGCGGCTTCATTTTCCAGGTATGACCCTTGACCCCTAGAAACTCCTAGATTACTACATTTGGCCCTGAAAGGAAATGCACAGGAGTCCTCTGACACTGGTTGTTTTTAGGGAAAACTGCCGTTAAGTGGGATGTCTGTCACCAAGTTGGAGGACAACGAAGCCCACAACAACTGCTTTGAGCTTTCTGGTAATACTACTGTAATACTGTGATACTGTGATACTTTGGTACTGTGATACTTTGGTACTGTGATACTTTGGTACTGTGATACTGTGGTACTGTGATACTGTGATACTGTGATACTGTGGTAATGTGATACTGTGGTAATGTGATACTGTGGTAATGTGATACTGTGGTAATGTGATACTGTGCTACTGTGGTACTCTGATACTGTGGTAATGTGATACTGTGGTACAGTGATACTGTTGTGTGTACAGATCGTACAGGTGTGTGTTATATCCAGTGTGTAATGTGTTTGTTGTGTCCTCCAGGAAGTCTGTTTGAGCGTCTCCAGGTTGAGTGTAACAACCAGCAGGACCTTCTAGACTGGGTCGACCATCTGACCCACCAGGCTAAACACACCACGGCACCCAGCCACAAGCCCCTCACGGTCCCTTGCCACACGGTGAGCACACACACACACCCCTCTCACGGTCCCCTGCCACACGGTTAGCACACACACACACACCCCTCTCATGGTCCCCTGCAACACGGTGAGCACACACACACACCCCTCTCATGGTCTCCTGTCACACGGTGAGCACACACACACACCCCTCTCATGGTCTCCTGTCACACGGTGAGCGCACACACACAACTGTACAAACACACAAGCATATTTCACACACTGTTGATGCAGTATGATCTGTCAGTGTTGAACTGTAGTTAACTGTATTAAATCCGTGCCCTTCCCCTTCTGGCCCCAGTTGCCATCCCACCCTCTGACACCCTCGCGCCATGGGGAAGGTCGAGGGATGACAGTGGCCCCTGCTTACCACACGCTGCCCCACCCATCTTCCCACGGGGCCCCGCACAGCTCCCTGATGTGGGGCCCCCTGGAGCCTCCTAACACCCCCAAACCCTGGAGCCTCAGCTGCCTCCGCCCGGCACCCCCGCTCAGGCCGTCGGCTGCCCTCTGCTATAAGGAGGTGAGGGGGGTAGCTAAATCTATTTCAGTTTTAGTCTGAAACTTTTTAGTAAATTCTACTCTCATTCTTGTTTCTGTCATTGATTTCATTGTTAGTTTTAGTTACATTCAGTCGACAGAAATGCTTAAAATTAGCTGTTTCAGTTTGTCGTTTTCGTTACAAATGAACCATTGCATTCATTCATAAATGAATTAATTATGATTTACCTGTTTGATTTACACTGTAGCTACGTTTGTAATGTAGAGCTTTTAATACGATGGAATGATTTGAAGTATATTAAGATTTAAGGTGTATCTTAACCTGGAAAAATCCAGACCCAAGTCCGGAGGATATAAGGGTCTGGCATCGAGTAATGAAAATGACACAGCTCGAGGGGCGGCACCAAGCATGCATTTGAAAATCTCACTGTACGCAATTGGATAACACTACGACTTATCACCAGTGATTTTTCGCTAAGCCCCTATGGCGGTGCTAACTGGTAGATTAATCTCTTGCCGTATCAGGTCGGCAAAACAGCAAAAACGTCCTTCTTAGAAAGGAACGATTCGAGCGCCGTCTCCTGTTCCTCTTTTAGACAAAAAAGCCAAGTCTAACTTGTTCATTGTAGCGGACAAAGCAGTTTTAAACAACTGGTGTAGATCCATAGCGATCTCACAATGTTTACTAATGACTTGAGGTCACACTCGCAGAGCTGTCGTCATCTGTTTAACACACCTCTGGCACGCCTATATCAGATACACCAATATGATTGGTGCAGCTCGGCTACAAGGGCATAGTTAATGAGCAGCATTACTCGGTGCCAGAGTAACTTGCTGAGCAAATTCAAATTGTGCTCTCGCGAGAACTCTGGATTTCCAGGGTAGGTGTAACTGCCATTTTAACAACAATTAATTGTATTAGAATGTGTTGAAATACACATTCAGAAGTAACATTTTCTGACAAGCAATCACATAGATACAGTCATTTTACTGTTCCATGTATTCATAGTATTTTTCACGTAAGCACGTCAGCATCCACCTACATTTTAACTGCCAACAAATAGTCAAATATAATCTATTTTTAGAACCTCATAAAGCTAGCTTTGGAGCATACAAATATATTTGATATATTTTACATACATTATGATTCTCTGTTTGCTTCAAATCTGCAAAAGTAGTTAAACTGCTGTTACTTACACTTTAAAGGTATTTTTAGAATACGAGCTGTAACAACGGAACTACATTCATTTTCAAGTGATCAGCTTACAAACGCTGCAAAGATGGTATTTCTTGATTTATTTATTTTTAACCAGAAAAAGTATGTATATGTGATAATGTTTCCCTACGCTATGCAGTCTTTTGATAAACATGAGCATGTCTTAAATTTGTAAATTTGATGACTAATGGATCAGCGTGTGCCAATTAACAAACACTTTGAAGCACAACATGCACACATCCTCATTGCAATTCCTGTTCAAATGGCAGAATATGCACCACATAGTCATAGTGTACAGGTCCTTCTCAAAAAATGTGCATATTGTGATAAAGTTCATTATTTTCCATAATGTAATGATAAAAATTTAACTTTCATATATTTTAGATTCATTGCACACCAACTGAAATATTTCAGGTCATATATTGTTTTAATACTGATGATTCTACACTTTTTTTTTCAAATTGTTGTGCTTTACCAACTAATTGTGTCTGGGTTTACACATTTTGGGAAGTTCCTAAATAAAACTTAAATAACCAGGTAATGGGAGTTTATAACTAGTTAACTAATAATATTCTATTCTATTCATATCATAGATCACTGGTTACTAATGAACTCCCGTTATTGGTCATTTTGTTCCTAATCAGGAACTTCCCAAATCTTGGGAACTTAGTTTGGAATGCACAACATTTACCTCTGTACATGTCTTACAACTCACCTACCATGTTGTGAAGAGGGGGAAATACATTAATGGATGTAGTGTTTTGGTTTCACTTTTTTGGTTACATCTTGGAGATACCAGGAAACTGGTCATTACATGAGGAGACCTGTACAGGGCCGTAGAAGGGCATCAACCCAGCAGCAGGACCGGTATCTGCTCCTTTGTGCAAAGAGGAACAGGAGGAGCACTGCCAGAGCCCTGCAAAACGACCTCCAGTGGGCTACTGGTGTGCATGTGTCTGACCAAACTGTCAGAAAAAGACTCCATGAGGGTGGCATGACGGCCCGAAGTCCTCTAGTGGGACCTGTGCTCACAGCCCAGCACCGTGCAGCTCGATTGGCTTTCGCCAGAGAACACCAGAATTGGCAGGTTTGCCATTGGGGCCCGTTCTCTTCAGAAATGAGAGCAAGTTCACACTGAGCACATGGGACAGACGTATAGAGTCTGCAGAACCGTGCTGAATGCTATGCTGCCTGCAACATCATCCAGCATAACCATTTTAGTGGTGGGTCACTAATGTTCTGGGGAGGCACATCCTTGGAGGGTCGCACAGACCTTCATGTGCTAGCCAATTGTACCCTGACTACTGTTAGGCACAAGGATGAAATCCTCAGACCCATCGTCAGACCTTGTGCTGGTGCAGTTATCCCTGGGTTCCTCATGGTGCAGGATAATGCATGGCCTCATATGGCCAGAGTGTGTAGGCAGTCCCTGGATGATGAAAGCATTGATGCCATTGACCGGCCCTCATTTTCCTCAGACCTGAATCAAATTGAGAACCTCTGGGACGTTACGTACCTTCTAGTAGTGTCACAGACTGATCAGGAGCTCACTGATTGCCTGGTTCCCACCCCTGAATCGCTAGCCACCCCTACTTTTTGATTTTTTGTCTGGGCGATTCAGGGTCTGGCATTGCTTGCTTCAGTTGTACTTCACCTCACCGACCGAGCCAATCAGCGTATTTTACCTGACTGAGGAGGTCGGCCAATGGTGTGATAAAATTAAACTGATCCTGAGGGATGGAGACGACAACAGCAACAGTGCTAGCAACAGAGGAAACGAGGATAGTGACAGTATTACAACAGGTGTTAGGTAGTTTGTTTACGTTACATTAGCCAGTTGATGGTTGAGTCGCAATGACGTAAGACTTTTATGACTGGTTAGGAGATGAGGACAAGATTTTTGACAACCGATCGTGGAATACGGCTCCTTTGGACATAACTTCAGACTGAATAATAGAGTGAAACTGAATGCCATTCAGTTCTGAATATCAGGCTAGCTCACGGATGCCATGATCCAGTTCTGGTAGGAGATCCCCCAGGACAACGTTCACCATCTCATCAGGAGCATGCCCAGATGTCTTCGAGAGTGCATATAGGCATGTGGGGCCATCCACACTCCTGAGTCACATTATGAGTTGCCGTGATGAAATTCAAGCAAGTTGGAACAGCCTGTGACTTCAATTGTTTACGTTGATTTTCAGTGTGAGTGTGAATCCAGCCCTCAATCGGTTGGTGATTTTCGTTTCCATCTACTGTCGTTACATGTACGTAATTTTGTTCTCAACAAATTACACGATGTACAGTCAAGATTTTGATCTTTAATAGGTTTCGGTCGTCGAGACCCGATGCGTGATTTGAGTGTTCCATTATTTTTTTTCATTTTAGCAGTTACGGCATTTGGAAGCTGGTCACTGTATGGGAAAGTACTTCTGTTTTCACGGGGTCTGATCATTGCTATGAGTTTTCATCATGAATATCGGTTGCAAGGTAAATACTTGTGGTAGCGTTGATATACGTAGGCCACCCCCTCTAAATCTTCTCTGTCTCTGTCATCAGGACCTCAGCAAGAGTCCTAAAAGTGTAAAGAAGCTTCTTCCTAAACGTAAACCAGAGAGGAAACAGTCAGACGAGGAGTTTGCCCTGAGGAAGAGTAAGTTTACTGTTTAGAAGGCCAGTAACTCAAAGACAATGTGACTGACAAAGGTTTCCTGCAGTGAAAAGGGCTATTTATGTATTTTAGGTTCAGCGTTACATTTCTTAATTGTCGCCCACCCATGAAATCAGAGGGTAGTAAATGGAACAGTCTCTGCCTTTTCTTTAGTTGATTTGCACAGACTATTTCTCTGCCCAATTGATGCATTCTTGTCAAAATTGCTGTGAATGACTTCTAACTGCCAACCGGCATTTTCACAATTACATTTATTCACAAAACTCAAGATTTAAATGCATTTCGCAATGGGGACAATGTTTACTGATGCCTTGTTTAGGATTAAAGTTAATGTTGGGGTTAAGTTTAGGTTTAGGATTTCGATTTTAGGGATGATATAATTTGAAACAGGAATGATTTTTTCGTCACTAAGGATACAGTTTTCTAAAATGTGTGTGTACGTTACGGTACTGCATTCCCCCAGGTATGGCTGCCCTAGAAGAAGATGCTCAGATCTTAAAGGTGATAGAAGCCTACTGTACCAGCGCCAAGACCAGGCAGACACTCAACTCCAGTAAGAACATACACGCTCACTGTCCGTTGGGACGTGGTCCTTCTTTGATCAGAGGTCCTGTGTCTTTCTTAACCCTGTTCTTAGATCTGAACTCTGTTCCTAACCGTCGCTGTCCTTGCTTTGTTTCTCTCATCATTCTTCACGGCTCCTTCAATTTTCCGTTGACCTTCCTTCCTTGTCATGTCTGATCTTTTGTTATGTTATCCTGTGGGCGATCCCCTTAAAAAAAACACTTTCTACTATTTCATGTTATTGTTTTGATTTAATCCATCATTCACCGCCCCTTCCACTCGTTATTGGTTCTGGTTTTCCCTCGTCATCCACATTTTGTGTTCGACTCCCCCTGGCGCCCCGCCCCCACCCGCTCCATTCGTTTGTACCCCCCCAATCCCGCCCCATCAGCCTGGCAGGGCACTGATCTCATGCATAACCACGTGCTTGGGGACATGGACCGGTCCTGTGTGGACTCTCCAGGCCGCCGGAGCAGTGTGTCGCGGCCTGACGGGACCAGCTCGGATCTGTCCGAAGACTCAGACTACGACTCAGTCTGGACCACCCACAGCTACAGGATGGGCTCCGTGTCCCGAAAGAGCTGCATCTCCCACCAGAACTGAACCGGCCCGAACCGCACAGAACCGGCCCGAACTGCACCGAACCGGCCCGAACCACTACACAGCACAGCGCTGACCTCTTAACCTGGGTCCTTGCGGAAATAACTAAACGATTTAATGAGTTTTTACTTTTATTTATTTCTTTTACTTTTAAGTTATTTAATTGATTTATCTTAGTGTTTTAGTTTTTTCTATTTATTTATTTATTAACTTGTGTTAGGGCGTTTTGAAGCGGGACTTTCTGCGTTGGTAGAACATTTCCCTGTTTTAATGTTCCTTTGCTGATAGTTAGTCTGTTTACCCCCTGGTTTTATTTTTTTCTTGATGTCATGGGATCGGGAACCTTTTGGTGTGGAGGAGGGGGTGGGGGTGTGGGGTGGAGGTAAGGAGCCATAGGGACTGTCTGATATTCAGATGTTTCTGGAAGCAGTGTACTCCATTGACCACTGACCATTTACCTTTCCATGTTACATCATGTTACGTCATACAATGTATTATTTTACCATAACTGTGCTGTTACTCTGACCCCATAGTCTTTAACACAGGATTTCAATGCAAGCTCAGCAAATAGTGATGACAATGGTTATTCATTTAGGCGGTAGATATTACTAGGATATTATTTAAAATATACTTCAATTATAACATTCCTCTTCCACTTTTCTTAAACATATTTCCAGTTAATTCCCTGGCTACTTACAACTTTAGTCTCTAATATCACCTCATATCAAGATGCAGTACTTCAGTAATCCTTCGGAAGCTACAGAAATGTGTCTGTTATAATGCACGCTGCCATCAGACTGTACCATCAGTATTTACAATTTGTATCTTTGAACCTAAAAGCCGAAATAGTCTGGAGTTTTAACCGTGTCAGTCCCAAAGATCCCATATTGCATACAGAACTTCTGCTTGTTCTTGCCTCATATTTAGCCTGACGTTGAAATATTTTACAATATAACCAAGGTCTACATGTAGATCACAACCATATAGATTTATATACAGTACAGTGTAAATGTTGTAGGCGGTTGTGAAAAAATGCTATAAAGTAAGATTGCTGTCAAAAATAGACATGTTAATAGTTTATATTTATGCAATGTGAGTGAACAGAAGAACAGCTAAATCAAATCAATATTTGTTGTGACTACCCTTTGCCTTCAAAACAGCACCAATTCTTCTAGATACACTCGCACATAGTTTTGAAGGACCTCGGCAGGTAGGCTGGCCCAAACATCTTGGAGAACCAACCACAGTTCTTCTGTGGATTTAGGCAGACTCAGTTGCTTCTCTCTCCATGTAATCCCTCACAGACGTGATGATGTTGATCAGGGCTCTGTGGGGGGGGGCATACCATCACTTCCAGGACTCCTTAATGACATTTGCTGAATGTTTGGGGTCAATGTCATGATGCAGAGTAAATTTGGGACCAATCAGAAGCCTCCATGATGGCATTGCATGATGGATAAGTATCTGCCTGTACTTCTCAGCATTGAGGAGACCATTCATTCTGACCAAATCCACCTCTATTAGCAGAAATACAGCCCCAAACTTGCCAGGAACCTCCACCATGCTTTACGGTTTCCTGCAGACACTCATTCTCGTCTTCTCTCCAGCCCTTCGGCGAACAAACTGCCTTCTGCTTTTTTTTGTTGTGCATAGTTGAGTCGCTTGGGCATGTTTCTAAGTTGGAGGTATGGCTTTTGGCCACTTCTACGGACAGTAGGTGGGTGTACCAGGGTCCCACGGTTTTCTGCCAATTCAGAGCTGATGGCACTGCTGGACATCTTCCGATAGCGAAGGGAAGTGAGCATGATGTGTCTTTCATCTGCTGCAGTAAGTTTCCTTGGTCGACCATTGCGTCGACGGTTCTCATAGTTGCCCTTTTCTTTGTGGTTCTTCAAAAGAGCTTGGACAGCACATCTGGAAACCCCTGTCTGCGTTGAAAGTTCTGCCTGGGAGAGACCTTCCTGATGCAGTATAACTACCTTGAGTCATGTCGCTGAGCTCAGTCTTGTCATGGTGTATGACTTCTGAAAGTAAACTCTCTTCAGCACCCTCATCCTGTTAGTTTAGTTTGGTTGTTCCTCACCCAGGTTTATTCCTCCTAGAACAGCTGTTTCTGTTTCAGTTAATTATTGTGTTTCAACCTACATATTGGATTGATGATCATTAGCACCTGTTTGATGTAATTGTTCCATCATTAACTTGACAATATGCCTACAAAATCCTTTGTGCGAGTGTACCTAGATGAATGTTGTTTTGAAGGCAAAATGTGGTCACACCAAATATCGATCTGATTTAGATTTTTCTTCTGTTTATACACTATTCATTCTGTTAATTCACAAATATAAACTATTAACATGTCAATTTTGACAGCATTCTTACTTTACATCCATTTTTACTTTATATCTACCTTCACTTTTTGCCCATTACTGTATTTTACAATATACAATAAGTAGATCACAAATATTTTGCATTCATAGTTAGCAACTATAGTTGTTAGTACAGCATTGTTGATACTATGGTAACTAGGTACAGCATTGTAGATACTATGGTAA
>JACXGM010002882.1:0-30699 GCA_016801145.1 Umbra pygmaea | reverse complement strand
CTGGGAGCTAGGTACACCATTAGTTCAAGTTTATTTATCATGTGTAAATAAAACCGCAGATGTTATTGCATTTACAGTTAAACATATTGACACTGGTAGCTAGGTACAGCATTACAGACACTGAGAACTTGATACAGTATTATAGACAGCATCTTGGGATTTCTATTTTGAAGATTGTAAAAAAGCTTTTTATTTTCTGATTAGTGTCTGGGTGAAGGTCTTACAAATATCACACAAATTTCAGATATTTTAATAGTTCTTTGTTTATCAATTCAAATTACTTTATTAGCATGTTGTAACAATGTGCATATTGCCAAAGCATATCATGAAGTAACATAGAACATATTTAAAGCAACAACAGTAATCAAATCCAATGAAATAAGGACATTCAGAAAAGGAAAACCAAGCGACAAAACAACTATGTAACCACAAAAGTAGTAGTAAATAATAATAATAAACAAATATAGCATAAAACAGGATTGGAAAAAAAAGGACATGTATATTTGTATCCAAAGATGAGGTCTTTGAAATGTTGAGTTTATCACTCAATCCTTTCTATCTACTCTGCTAGAGGGCAAACATACAGTACATCTCATATGAGCCACTATAGATCCTGTTTATCCCAGACTAATTGTTGGTAGCGGTGGACATGGAACGACTAGGCAGGGGTTTATTAGCATAACGCACCAGGCCTTTAAAGTTACTCCTGCACTTTTAAGATGCAGTTCCCAACTCTGGCCACTGGTTGTAAAAGTGGTGCCATTGATCTAAAAAGGGTTCCCATATATTGTGTTCTGTCATGTATTTGTGCGCTGTCATGTATTTTACTCCATGTCATCAAAACCACAAGACTTAAACTTGTAATTTCTTGTCTATCTGAGCTGTAACAGTCAGGCTAGATTCTAGACTAGGCACATTTAAATAGCATATTACACATCTAGGCTAGAATTGGAGGTTTAAAACATTATTCTGTTCATAGCAGAAGTATCACATTGCATCTTTAAGTAGCCCAAAAAATACAAATGATTTAGTCAATCTAATTACTGTTCATTACTCAAAGAACCCACATCAATTTATGGGCTTTAAACTAGACAAGCCTCTGTATTCAAATATGTGCTTTAAACTAAAATGCCTGCAGCATGTGTCCAGAAACACAACACAAACCTGGCAGGTCCAGATTTTATATCTCTAGTAGTACATCTTCATTTCAAACCAGAACAGTATGCTTGGCATCATTTTTAACCATCCTCTTCGAGGCATTGATGTCTGTTTTTGTGAGAGGTTTTCTTTGTATTCCGTACACATCCTCAAACTCTTCTCCACTGCGAAAACTCTACCCCCACAGGTGTTCAAACACTGTATGGAATATGCTGGTTTTTGTTATTTATATATTTATAAAACAAATGTTCTTATTTTCCTTAAATTATTTTGTATCTTAATTCTGTTATTTTAAAATGCCCTGTATGTTGATGTTTACCACTCATTTGTGGAACTTAGACGATGTCTCTTACTTGTTTATTTTTCTCTCTCTCCCTCCAATCTTCTTTGACCATCCCCCTCTCTCGAATTAAAAGGTATCAGAGACACTGGATGTTGATATCCACTTTTGCACAATCTCTGTCATAGTTTAAATCTGTTAAATATGAACATTCTGTTCATCCCCTAATGTTACCCCCAGTGTATATGACATCATTGGACTGTGTGTGTGTGTGTGACGCAGCCTAGTTATCCTGCTACATGTCGTGTGCCTGTACAGTACACATTGTCGGTGTTGGAGAACAGTGCCGGCCCGAGGCTTTTGGGGGCCCTAAGCAGAATTTGATTTCGGGGCCCCCCCACCACACGGAGTCACCTGTGCACTCGATTGGGTGCCCCCTGGTGGCCAGGAGGCCCCAAACAGCCGCTTAGTTCGCTTATGCCTAGGGCCGGCCCTGTTGGAGAACATCTGAAGACAACTAGTCGTGCGCGAGAATCAAACACACATTTGTTAAGACGGTTACTGATAAACTAAAGCATCATATTTTTAGCTATTTCCTGCAAACTGCAAAAATAAGAAGCCAAACTGTGGTTGTTACATGAGTATTTGTTCTAACAGCTTGACTGTCTTTATGATGTTATGTATTTTACCGTGTGACAGCAGTGTATTCTGTGGTTGAAAAGAGGAAAAACACAGAGAAAAGTGCAACCGGAGGCTGGATGAAGAGCCCGCTTTGTCTGGCCTTGTATGCTGTGTGCTCTACTGCTGTATATGAACTGTTCCACCCACCTACCGAAAACCAACTCATACACAGTATTTGTTACATATATATATATATATATATATATATATAATTATATATATGTATATGTATATGTCCATATTGACGTATATATCAGGATCTCTAAAAGCTGTATATCATAGAGTTTTGAATAAATCTGTCATTTGTTAGCCGTTGGTATTCTGGGTGTTTTGTCTGAAGTGGTGTTGTGCTGTCCCTGTCAAAACAAGACTCCAGGGGGATTGTTCTACAAAAGGAAATGTGAAAACAAAAACTGCCTTTCCTTTTCTGAATATTATGCTTCTTTTCTTTGTTTGTCTGCAACAAACTATGGTGTGGTGAGGTAAAAGTGGGTAGCATTGGACGTGTTAGGATAACCAGGATGTAATGTGGGTCTGGCTCTTGATCTTTAAGTTGTTGTTTTTCCTGTCTGCTTGTTCTACACATCACAGACTAACCCAAAGCCTCTTCACCGGCCCTTCTTTCTCTTCCGTTCTGTGCTTCTTTTTCGATTCCGTCACCCTGGAGCCAATCACAAAGCGGCACCTATCAGGAACTAGTCAATCACAAAGGGGCACCTATGAGGAACTCTGTCACTTTTGTTAGCCAAACTCCTGCCAATAGATGTTGCCCTAGGCGATTTGAGATTTGGGTCAGTTTCATTTCCCATAAGATTAACCTTAGCCCATAGAGAATGATAGAGCCTCACTGTACACAAGTAGTGCAATTTTGAAAGATTGTTTGGCGTGGTCTTTTTATTATGTTGTCGTGATAGGACAGGGGCAGGTAGAATACCTGAGACTGGTTTCGAATCCCTTGTCATCCAGTGACAGTGACCCATGGGACGTGTGTGTGTTGTGTTGGAGCAGGGATGACGCTGAGGGACACGGGGCTGCAAGTCATCATCCCTGGGGAGGAGAAGATCATCGTGGAGGAGACGAGGAGCAACGGACAGACTGTGGTGGGAGAAAAGTAAGAAGCCAGCCTCCTCGCCTCCACCTTCTTCATCTCATTTACCTCCCTCTCTCTCCCTCCATCTTGCTTACCTCCTTTTCATCCGCCTCTTTCTTTTCAAAACAACTTCTGTCATGTGCTGAAGAGTTGTAATAACGCTGCGTACTGTGTTGAAGGAGCCTGGTAGATGCCGTCTACGCCATGAGGGACGAGGTACAACTGCTCAAACGGGTGAGTGTTCCCTCTGTACCACCCTTGCGTGGGCTTATGACAGCCCTGCGACAGCTTACGACACGTGACCTCACCATGTTTTGACAGATGAAGAAGTGCTATCATACGGTTGTGGCTTATTACTCTGACCTTTGACCCCTTCAACAGGACTATAAGAAAATGAAAAGGTCGCTGGAGGAGGAACATAAGGCACGGAAAGATCTGGAGAAGGTCGTGAGGAGGGTGCTGAAGAGCATAAACGACCCCACGTGGGACGAAACTAATTTATGATGTATACGAGTCGTGTGTGACTGAGTTTTTGCATACAGACAAACACACTCAAACTGGGCCTTGATTTTTACCAGTCAATGTCACATGACCCCATTCATAATCGTGAGAAACATCCTTGGAGTCCTTCGATTGGTCGGTTTACAATTGACAGCTCTTCTGAACAGGTCTATATCAGCCATCAGCCATTCAAAAAGCATCCTGTTGTTTAATGAATCACCAAAAATTGGATCCATTTATGATGTCTTCGGTTTCCATCGACCTGTGATCCATGTATGTGTGGCGTCCAGCCCGATCATGTGTTGTTGCTGAACGGTTTGTAGATAAACGGACTGACAGATGTTTGGTGTTGTCAGCTATTGGTGCAGTACTGGAATTGGTACCCTTTAATGTAAATATGGACACTGCTGAGATATGAGCCTTTGGAAAATAAATGTGTTTTTAGTAGAGCGACTCAGACCCTCCTTGACCTGCAGGAAATCTGGACGCCAGGGCAAATGACAACCTCTTTGAGGAATTTAATCTTTTTTTTCCAGGTGCTACAAGTGTTTTACTTACCCTTCTTTTATCGTTGATTGACAACAGCTACGGGGGAGGACCAGTAAGCACCGTAAGATACCAGCCAAATGTCATTGTGAAGCTGTATTTAGGACCATCTCAGTGTGAAGCTGTATTTAGGACCATCTCAGTGTGAAGCTGTATTTAGGACCATCTCAATATGAAGCTGTATTTAGGGCCATCTCAGTGTGAAGCTGTATTTAGGACCATCTCAGTGTGAAGCTGTATTTAGGACCATCTCAATATGAAGCTGTATCTAGAACCATCTCAGTTTGATGCTGTATTTACAACCATCTCAGTATGAAGCTCTATCGGGAACCATCTTAGTATGAAATAAAAAATGAAAAAAGCACATGTACATAAGTATTAACAGCCTCTGCTCAATACTTTGTTCAAGCACATTTGGCAGCAATTACAGCCTCAAGTCTGTTTGAGTATGATGTTACAAGCTTGGCACATCTACTTTTAGGGCAGTTACTCCCATTCTTCTTTGCAGGACCTCTCAAGCTCCATCAAGTTGGATGGGGAACGTTGGTGCACAGCCATCTTCAGATCTCTCCAGAGATGTTCAATCAGATTCAAGTCTGGGCTCTGGCTGGGCCACTGAAGGACATTCACAGAGTTTTCCTTTAGCCACTTCTTTGTTATCTTGTCTGTGTGTTTAGCGCCATTGTCCTGTTGGAAGATGAACCTTCGCTCCAGTCTGAGGTCCAGAGCGCTCTGGAGCAGGATTTCAATCCTGACTAGTCTCCCAGTTCCTGCTGCTGAAAAACAACCCCACAGCATGATGCTGCCACCTCCATGCTTCACTGTAGGGATGGCATTGGCCAGGTGGTGAGCGGTGCCTGGTTTCTTCTAGACACAATTCTTGACATTCAGGCCAAAGAGTTGAATCTTTGTTTCATCAGACCAGAGAATATTGTTTCTCATGGTCTGAGAGTCGTTCAGGTGCCTTTTGGCAAACTCCAGGCGGGCACTCATGCCTTTAACTGAGGAGTTGCTTCCGTCTGGCCACTCTACCCTATAGGCCTGATTGGTGGAGTGCTGCAGAGATGGTTGTTCTTCTGGAAGGTTCTCTCTCCACAGAGAAATGCTGGAGCTCTGTCAGAGTGACCATCAAGTTCTTGTTCACCTCCGTAACAAAGGCCCTTCTCACCCGATTGGGCAGCCAGCTCTAGGAAGAGTCCTGGTGGTTCCAAACTTCTTTCATTTATGAATGATGGAGGTAAATGTGCTCATTGGGACCTTCAATACTGCAGATAACTTTCTATACCTTTCCCCAGATCTGTGCCTTGATATAATCCCGTCTCAGGAGGTCTACAGACAATTCCTTGGACTTCATAGCTTGCTTTGTGCTCTGACATGCACTGTTAACTGTGGGACCTTATATAGACAGGTAAAAGGCACATACCTTTCCAAATCATGTCCAATCATCTGAATTTACCACAGGTGGACTCCAATCAGGTGGTAGAAACTTCTCAAGGATGACCAGTGGAAACAGGATGCACCTGAGATCAATTTTGAGTGTCATGGCAAAGGCTCTGAATACTTATGTACATGTGCTTTTTTGTTTTTTTATTTTTAATAAATTTGCAAAGATTTCATACACTCTTCTTTCACATTGTCATTATGGGTTATTGTTTGTAGAATTTTGAGGGTAATAATGAATTGAATGCATTTCGGGAATAAGGGTGTAACATAATAAGTGGAAAAAGTGAAGCACTCTGAATACTTTCCGGATGCACTTTACCTCCGTATGAAGAGGTTTCTAGAACCACCTTAATATGAAGCTGTATTTAGAACCATCTCAGTATGAATCTGTATTTAGCTCAATCCTGGTATGAAGCTCTATCTAGAACCATCTCAGTATGATGCTATATTACAATAATCTCAGTCAGTATGAAGCTGTATCTGGAATATTCTCAGTATGAAGCTGTATCTGGAACCATCTCAGTATGAAGCTGTATCTAGAACCATCTCAGTATGAAGCTGTATCTAGAACCAACATTAGCGTTTCGTAGCCTCACAGTTGCCCATCTAATCTGGCATCAGCATGCAGGTACCCACCTAGAAGAGTCTATTATATATTACTATAGAACGTTATCAGCGTAGAACGAGTCAACAGCTGTCAACAAACCAGGTAAGGCTATTATTTCCTGAATCATAAAGCGGTGGAGCAAAGATTTTTTATAAATATAAGAGGCTAGATCTCAAATAACTAAGGTGAACCCCATTGAAGGCCTTTGTGTTCTGATGCTTATCCTCAAAGCAACGATCAACTAAGCTAGTGTCCTCAGATGTCATCTTTTACAAGCAGACTGCCATCTTATTAGTGATGGCAAAAGTCACCTTCCGTTGATTATTGCTGCATCAATGAAAATGGACCTTAAACAATCATGTCTCATCCTGTAACATCCAGAGGAAACAATCAAATTAACGTTGGCCAGGTCCTATTATACAGTGGTGCTTGAAAGTGTATGAACCCTTTATAATTGTCTGTATTTGTGCAAAAACATGTATGAGAAAAAAGATTATACTTAGGAACTTATTTATTGAGGACAATGATCCATTATTACATACCTGTGAGTGGCAAAAGTACAGTTTGTGAACCTCAAGGATAAGCAGTTAATGTGAAGGTGAAATTAAATTCAGGGGTTCTCAATTAATCTGATGACAATCCGGTGTGAGTGGGCATGCTGTTTTAGAACAGGAATCTATCAAAGTCTGATCTGTTTGTGGAAGTGTACCATTGCACGGACAAAGGAGATTTCTTAGGATCTCAGAAAAATACTTTTTGATCATCACGTGGGGAAAGGATATAAAACCATCTCTAAAGAGTCTGGACTCGATTCGTACAGTCAGACAGATTGTGTACAAATGGAGACCATTGTTAACCTCCCCAGGACTGACTGACTAACAAAGATCACTCCAAGAGCAAGGCGTGTAAATAGTCCGCAAGGGTCACAAAGTAACCCAGGGTAACATCTAAGCAACTAAAGGCCTTACACACATTGGCTAATGTCAGTGTTCATGAGTCCACCATCAGGAGAACACTGAACAACAATGGTGTGCATGGCAGAGTTGCAAGAAGAAAGCCACTCCTCCCCAAAAAGAGCATTGCTGACTGTCAGTAGTTTGCTCAAGAAGACGTTGACAAGCCAGAAGGCCGTTGTAAACGTTATTTGTGGATTGATGATACAAACATAACCTTTTGGTTTAAAGCTGCAATATGTAACTTCCCATTTGTCCTGTCGGCCCGAATTTTACGTAGATTAAAAAAAAATCATAATAATTGTTGTGGAAGGACTTGAAGCGAGCAGTTCATGTGAGGAAACCCACCAAAGCTGTTCTGTATGCAGGAATGGGCTAAAATTCCTCTAAGCTGATTTGCAGGACTGGTCAACAGCTACTGGAAACCTTTAGTTGCAGGTATTGCTGCGCAAGTGGGTCACACCAGATACTCAAAGCAAAGGTTCACCTACTTTACCACTCACAGATACTTAATAATGGACCATTTACCACAATGAATAAATAACCAAGTATAATATTTGTCTTATTTGTAACCACAATGTTTTCGCACTATGACAGCATGAAAATGTGGTCTGGACCCCCGTTTTCAAAGTCTCTAGAATGTCAGCTCTGGACTTACAGACACACTGTATCCTATTCTCTGCCTATCCAGTGGTCATTGATCATTCAGAGTTGACGCGTATTGTGAGCTGAGCTGCTCCTTCTATTCCGCCGTCCTTCTCTCTCTCTCTCTCTCTCTCTCTCTCTCTCTCTCTCTCTCTCTCTCTCTCTCATTAATTTCCAGGCCTTACAATATACCCACAGCAGAGAGAATGACCGTCAGACAGGAGTGATGGCGGAAGTGATGGACGGAAGGATAAGCAAACGCACTGTCCTTCTCATTATAGGTTTGTTATTGTGTTGCAGAGGGTTGTATGTACCCACTCAGATTTGCTCTGTGTGTTTTAGTCCTTAAGCTCTTCCGCGTGTCCCTTTGTCGAGGGAAGCAATAAGGCCCCATTGAATGTCTCTGAATGGGCCTGACATCCTTAGGGGCTGCAGCCAGACCACTTCCATTATTTAGCCTTCTATCTAATTGGAACTGAAATGAAATGGAGGTTTCTTATGAAAATAGCCTTTGTTTGGCCCGAGGCGCTGGTAATTCATAAACAATAAGCATGCAGCCCATTGTGTTCGGCTGGTTAAAATATGCCGTCTGCCGGAGACGCAGAGGAGGAGGAACTCGGGTGGAGAAAATAGTAGAACAAGAAGAGTAGAACTGGAGACGGTCAGAAAGAGAGGAGACGCCACATGACAGACAAGATAGAACGGAGCGATGGCTGGAGACTGAAGGAGGGAAGGTAGTGCATTGGACTGGACAGCTGCTGGCCCTGGAGGGCAGAGGAATGAAAGACGATAGTGGGAACAAAGACGATAGTGGGAACATAGTGGAACTCAATAGCATGAAGTCTAGAGTGGAGTGTGGGAGATGGGTGTGGCTAGAGAGTTGAGGTTTTATGCTGGTGACCGGCTGGTTGGTTGTGTTGAGTTTCACACTCCCTCTGACTCTCTCAGGCTCTGTTTCTTTTTCAGACTGACTCTTTTTCTCAGATGGTTTCTATTTGATTCCTCAACTATTTGATTCTCTGACTTTCCATCTTGGTCTCTTTGTCCATGTCTTACACTTTTTCTGATTCTTTCTTTCTCTGACTCAACCTCCATTGGCTCAGTGCATCACTGTCTCTCCAGCTCACGTTCAGGGCAGCTTACGCTCTTTGGCTGAGTGGGATGTCAGAGCAGTGGGATGTCAGAGCAGTGGGATGTCAGAGCAGTGGGATGTCAGATCCGTGGGATGTCAGATCCGTGGGATGTCAGAGCCGTGGGATGTCAGATCCGTGGGATGTCAGAGCCGTGGGATGTCAGAGGAGTGGGATGTCAGAGGAGTGGGATGTCAGAGGAGTGGGATGTCAGAACCGTGGGATGTCAGAACCGTGGGATGTCAGAGCAGACTGAGTTAGATAGAAGGATATGTGGTGAGGGACCTCTGGACATTCGTCTCCCTGAAATGGAAGCACCAATGGGATCATTCTGAAAAACCAGACACTTCAGTATGAAGGGATGCTTCTTAATGACGCGAGTTCAGAATGGTGGGATACTTCTGAATGGAAAATCACGTGGAATTATATCTGACGGACCTTTGAAATGGAGAACAAAGAAATTAGAAGCCTGCAGGTATGTCTCCCTTTTACTGATCAATGTTTTTTATTTCACCATCATGCTTCTGATCAGGAGGATTTTCCCCTGTCATTTGGTCCGTTGGAAGGCATTCTGGTTGAGACGCAGCCTGACAGCAGATGGCAGTGTTGGGCAGTAGATGAAACTCACAGGATTCTATGTAGAGAGAATGCATGTCCTACATTTCATCAGTAGGTGGCGATGAAATCGCAAAAATTCTGAGTGACTGTTGGCAGTTGTAGTCAGTAGGAATGGTTGGCAGGCATGGTTGTGTGTGTGTGTTTGTGTGTGTTTGTGTGTGTTTGTGTGTGTTTGTGTGTGTTTGTGTGTGTTTGTGTGTGTGAGAGACACTGGTCAGCAGAAGTGGTTGGCAAGGCAAGGCTCGTAATCATGCTCTGAGCACTCTGGGTGGCAGCACTCTGAGACTTTGATGAGAGATTATCCTTGGAATTATCCAGAGTTACTCCAATCCAGCAGGAGAGAGAGACCATGTCCATGCTGGGGGGGTGGACATGTCCACGCTGGGGGAGGCGATTTAGTGTGAGCATGGAATGTGTAATTAGTGTTTGAGTGTTTGTGTAATGAGTCTGGGTAATGAACCATGTTAATCCAAATCAAACAGTCATTAGCTACATATTTAACTCCTAACATTAAAGATAGTTAGATGACTCCTTGATACAGTTAGATGACTCTTAGATACAGTTAGATGACTCTTAGATACAGTTAGATGACTATTAGATACAGTTAGATGACTCTTAGATACAGTTAGATGACTATTAGATACAGTTAGATTACTATTAAATACAGTTAGATGACTATTAGATACAGTTAAATGACTCTTAGATACAGTTAGATGACTATTAGATACAGTTAGATTACTATTAGATACAGTTGGATTACTATTGGATACAGTTAAATGACTCTTAGATACAGTTAAATGACTCTTACCTTCAGTTAGATGACTCTTACCATTCAGTTAGATGACTCTTACCATTCAGTTAGATTACTCTTACCATTCAGTTAGATGACTCTTCAGTTAGATGACTCTTACCATTCAGTTAGATGACTCTTACCATTCAGTTAAATGACTCTTACCATTCAGTTAAATGACTCTTAGATACAGTTAAATGACTCTTACCATTCAGTTAGATGACTCTTACCTTCAGTTAGATGACTCTTACCATTCAGTTAGATGACTCTTACCATTCAGTTAGATGACTCTTACCATTCAGTTAGATGACTCTTACCATTCAGTTAGATGACTCTTACCATTCAGTTAGATGAGCCTTAGACAGAAGAAAAGACCAGATGTTCTCACACGAATAGAAAAAACATGAGAAATGTGCCATGAGGACAGCTATAGTCAATTTGCATTTTGTGTGTTTGTGAGAGTAAGCATGTCACAAAAGAGTCTGACATTCCATATGTATGTGCTCTACAGATAGTTTGTTGATGATACGACTATCAACAAACTATCAACAAACCATCTGTTGATAAGCAACTAATTGTCTATTTTAAGGGTAGGGGTAAGTTTAGAATATGTTTTAGGGTAATGGTTAAGGTTAGGTTTAACATAAGGGGAAGGGTTAAGGTTAGGATTAGGGTTAGGGTTAGTAGATAGTTTGTTAAAATGTTGTTGACAGTATGCAGATAATATGTAGAGCGTCTAGAGATGGACTCTCAAAATAAAGTGTTACCCAAAATTTTCTTTTTTAAATTGGGCAAAGGAGAAACGGCTCAATTTCTTTCTCATTTAACTACAGTTTGGGACATGTCAAATAACAGACAAATGAAATAAAACATTTCATCATTACAGAGTAGAAACACACACATACATACACTGTCTGTGAATACTGTGTTTACTGTCTATTAATGTTATAAATGAACTATATACTATATACATACCTGTGTGTGTGTGTGTGTGTGTGTGTTTGTGTGTGTGTCCAGCTGTTCATTACTTCTGTGTGTGGTTGAGTGCATACATTTGTGTGTGTGTGTGTGTGTGTGTGTGGTTGAGTGCATGCTGTCCATGTAAACTCCAGTGTTAAATAATTGGGGCACTTATCCATATGGTTATACTTCCCCTCCATCCACATACACACACACACACACACACCACCAAAACACAAACTGCAAAGTGCTGGTGTACAAATACAACAGACTCCAGTTGTCAACACAGTTAAGTGAAAGAGATGGATTTGATTCTAGAGAGAGAGAGAGAGAGAGAGAGAGAGAGAGAGAGAGAGAGAGAGAGAGAGAGAGAGAGAGAGAGAGAGAGAGACCAGGTGAACCATTCCGGATGCAGTGACTTCTTACTTCCTGCTCCTTGACCTGGGGGTGGGGCTAAACTCTCTGGGTCAAAGTAATGAGTTGAGGGGAGGAAGAGAGCTCACCCAAACACTCCTGACTCACTGGGCACAATGGAGCAGAGACAACACACACACACACATTGGCAGGGCTCCTCTGTGTCCCAGGAGGCTGTGAACTTTGCAGCAACAGTTGCCATGGTGACGGGGTGAGCCGTTGAACCCCCCTGACTCCTCGTTTCCTTCCCCTGGCTCATTGAAATACTTGATTGACAGATGTCTCCAAATGTCAGCTAACTTAGCCAGACACTGACAAACTGCCCAGCCATTCTCTTCTACTACCATTTGCTGTGTGTGTGTGTGTGTGTTTTGGTTTACCAGATTGCATTAGGACCCAAAGTCTTCACAAGGGTAGTAGTACTTGACAAAAATGGCCATATTAGGACATTTTGCTGGTCCCCATGAGGTCAAAGCCAATTTCTGGCTTAGGGGTTATGTTTAGGGCCAAGGTTACAATTGAGTTTAGGGTTACTATTTAGGGTACTTTCAGATTCAGGCATTATTGGTTAGGTTTAGTGTTAAGTTTAGGCAGTAGTGGAAGGATAAGTTTAGGCAAAAATGTTAAGTTATTGAGGTTAAGGTTAGGGTTAGTGTGAGGTTAAGTTTAAAATTAGGTTATGGTAAGGGTCAGGTTAACGATAGGATTAGGGCTAAGGTTAGGGTTGAGTTTAAGGATAGATAACATGGATCTTTATGTTTTCTGGTCCCCATGAGGTTAGCTGTACACAAATGTGTGTGTTTCAAGACACCTGCATTATTATGAATCTTATAATGTGAAATTCTGTAAGGCTGGGCCTACACATATAACATTGAATTGCAAATGGTGTTCATTGAAGGGACGGTTAGCTGAAACGAATCTGACTGTAGAACTCCAGTAGAACTCCAGTTCCAACTGGAGTTGAGCCCCAGACTGCATTCATCTAGAACAGTGGTTCTTAAACCTCTCCTAGGGGACCCCCAGCCATGCCATATATTAGATGTATCACAAAGCTAGCACACCAGAATCAACTTGTCGACTGATCATCAAGCCCTTACCTGCTTGAATCAGGTGAGCTAGTTCAAGGTTACAACAAAACTGTGAGACGGCTGGGGGTCCCCGAGGAGAGGTTTGAGAACCACTGATCTAGAAGAGAGGTCTCCATCCCTGGTCCTGGAGAGATTCCATCCTCTAAATTTTCACTCGAACCACAAATAATGTAGCTTCACTCAGCTCATCGACCAGCTAACTATTAGAATCAGGTGTGCTAGATTGGGGTTAGAGTGAAAATAATGAGGACAGTAGCTCTCCAGGACCAGGTTTAGAGATTGTTGTCTGTTACAACAGGACTCTATTCTACTAGAACACAGGTGTCAAACCGGTACCATGGAGGGCCTAGTGTATGCTGGTTTTTGGTCTTACCTTAAAATGAGTGCCCAATTAAGACCTAGGCTGCCAGGTGAGTGGAGATCCTAAACCATTAGTGATCTAGTCAATCAGTCAGGTACAAGGTAAGAGCAAAAACCTGCAGCGGCCCTCTGGATACGGTTAGACACCTGTGTACTAGACCTGTGTACTAGACTGTAGTTTGTTACAGTTCGTTTGGGTTTTGCATTTTATTATTGCAGAATTCTATATGCAAATGTTCAGTGGGATGCTTCCCACTTGGTCCAGTGGGTTGTCATAGTAACTACTTCTAGTATTTTAAGACAGATCCTAACTGCGTGGGCAAGTTTTACACTGTTAGTAATGTAGTACACTGGTTTTTACTCGGGGCACACCAGAAGTTCCACAGTTTATCTGTAACCGCTGAGCTAGTACACCTTATTCAACTCATCTTGTAATGATCAGGCACATGGTTAGTTAATCCGGTGAGGGAGTTCTACAGCTCAGTTGTGCCCTGAGGAGAGTGTTGAAAACCACCGATGTAGATGGTACAACTTGCCTCATTCAGAGTGCATTGTGAGGCATGGAATGGTTATCATTGATATGTTGGACACGGTCACTGGCATGGCATTTGGAGTTTTTCCCAATAAATATTATATTTTATCTTAATCTTTTTAGCTTCAAAATATTGTGTCATTTTATGAAATAAAAAGCTGCTCTGAGGTTTAATATTTACAGTGTGTATTCCTGTGAGAGGAAATCTCTCTCTCTGACCTGCCCCCCCCTCTCTTTCACACTGAGAGATAGGTCTTATCTACATCCTTCCCATCTACACATTAACCTCTCCTATCTTTAGACTGGTCATTAGTGCCAAACCCTTCCAGGTCTATTGACAGGACACCTAGAGGTGTGTGTGTGTGTGTGTGTTATTGAGAATGATGTGGAGATCCGCTGAGTAAGTGATCCAGGACGATAACATTGTGTGTGTGTGTGCGTGTGTGTGTGCGTGTGCGTGCGTGTGTGCGTGCGTGTGCGCACATCCGTTTATGAGCGTGTACATCCGTTTATGCACTAACCTGTTTTTGTAAAGTGCTTAACTTGTTAAGATTTGTAATAGTTAACATTGTTTACATGAAAATATGACTGATTGTGGTTTTTACTGTACATAAACGGTTGCTCTTGAACACCCACTCCCAAGCAGGGTTAACAGGCGCTAAAGGCATTCAGAAGAACAGAGCCAACAATTAACATTGACATTTGAAGGATACAGTCAAGCAGTGTTTGTCCGGGGTGTTAAAACACTCAGGAGATGTAGTACAGTACACATGTATTTACAGTAAAAGAGGCTGGAGAAGGTGTGGGAGGAGCTAACTTAGTCCAGTCTTTTGCAGTTATTGGCTGTAGATACTGTGGGAGGAGCTAATCTGGTACAGTCCACTCGTGGATGTAGACACAGTGTGGGTGGAGCTAACTTAGTCCATTCTTTTACAGTTATTGGCTGTAAATTTTTGGGCAAGGAGCTAACGAAGTAAAGTATACTAGTGGCTGTAGACATCCTGGACAAACTAAATATATTTATATTGGTTATATCTGTGCTCTGTATTTTGCCCTTTTCTTATAACTGTATGTCACAAAGTGTCATACATTTTTCTGTTGTTATTGATCTGTATAAATATTTTAAGTAAATATTGTTAAAATGCATTTTCAAACTAATTTTGTGGGCAATGGGCACAACATTTCGAAATATGCAATATCTCTCTCTTTTTCTTTGTCTCTAGTTAACAGAATAGTCAACCTACTGTACATTGGAGTTTAGTAGCAATGGTTTAACAGTACTCACAAGTACACAACAGTACACAAAAAACACTATTTGGGTAGATGGTGTGTTTAGTTTAGGCAGCGCCTCTCAGGTCCACCTCTTAACGTGAAGTACTACTCGTTCCCAGTACACTGCGGACGCCTCTGTTAAGGGTTTGTGTGTGTGTGTGTGTGTGTTTGTGTCCGTCCGCGCATGTTTGTTTGTATATGTGATGACTAAAATACACTCCAATAAACCACTCTATCATGTGCTTGTAATATTTCACATCCAGGTTCTAACTGTTGTGTTGTTGTAGATTGTTGCCCCAAAAATAAAAATGTAAAAATAATCTGCACATATTTTGACATTAAAATCCATTCTTCAAATGTTGAATCTAATAATAACACTATAGGTCTAATGTAATGCAGCTGTATATGTTAAAAACTCACTTTTACACGGTCGACCTAATTCCAAGTTTTTTGACAGGAGTCAGAATAGCGGTCGTTGAAAGGCTGAGTTAGGTCATCTGTGTAAACGCAACCATTGTGCTAAAGCATGCAGTTCCTGGCCTGAAACATGGGTGGCGCTGTTGTCTGGTGCTCCCCTATGGATCTGTACAGCACAGACCCACACCCGGCTGCATTATCGGTTTTAAACACTCAACCAACTGACATTTTATTCAATTTTTTCCCCGGTCCAGATTCTGTCTTGCGATTGGTCCGTAGAGGGATCCCATTCTCTCCGTATTGTTTGTGCAGACACAGCGATATCCATTGGTTCGCATTCACTCACAAATTGAATCAGACCTAATTTGACCTTTTTAAGAAAATATGCGCCGAATGCTCTAAGGCAGATATGTATGAGTGTGTGCGTGTGCAGATGCCGTGTGTGTGTGTGTGTGTGTGTGTGTGTGTGTGTGTGTGTGTGTGTGTGTGTGTGTGAGTGAGCTGGTTGTGAAGTGAAAAGGCAGGGTCTCGATATGTAGCCCAGAATAGACCAATTACTTTGTCCTGGGGTGTTAGCAACGGAACAGACAGCCATGTGAATGTGACATTGATTAGTAAGATCTGGATAATCACCTCAGACTCATAAATTCAGCAGCGATATATCGTCAGCTGGGTCTTCTGCTTCGCACCCCTCTCCTCTTCAGTGTCTCTCTTTCTCTTCATCTCTTACTTTTTCTCTCCATTCATTCCTGTCTTTCAGTTTAGTTCCCATCTGCCTCCTTAGTCTTCTCTCTCTTCCTTTCTTTATATTTCCACATCTTCTCTGGTCCTTCCTTCCTTTCGTCACCTCTCTGCCTTCTGTCACTCTCCCTTTCTCTCGCTCTCCCTGTTTCGCTGTTTCCCTCCCTCTCACCCAGTCTCTCGCTTTATCTTTTAAGTTGAGTTGAGATGCAGCAGAAGTAATAAATAAAAGCCCACAGTGATGACTTCCTCCTTTACTCTAGTTAGGAATGAAAGAAACTAGAGAAACAGATTGGTGCGTGTTTGTATCTTGTTCCTTTCGGCTGTATTTTAAGTCAGGCAGCTGTGCTGAAAGCCACACGTTACAGCCGTACAGAGGGAACCACAGTGTTTATCTAGAGCTGAGTTCTGGTTCTGACACACCAACAATAACAGACAAATGAGTTCAAATTCTGACGCAACATCACCGATCTACAGCTGAGTTCTTGGTCTGAGACAACAACACTTACATAGAGCTGACTTGTGGTTCTGACACAACAACAGTAACAGCTGAGTTCTGGTTCTGACACAACAACAGTAACAGCTGGGTTCTGGTTCTGACACAACAACAGTAACAGCTGGGTTCTGGTTCTGACACAACAACAGTAACAGCTGAGTTCTGGTTCTGACACAACAATAACAGAGCTGAGTTCTGGTTCTGACACAACAACACCGATCTACAGCTGGGTTCTGGTTCTGACACAACACTAACAGCTGAGTTCTGGCTCTGACACAACAACACTGATCTACAGCTCATTGCCATTTCATTTCTCTTCCCCCGGTTTTGGACACAAATCAAATTAGCGATCCTAAAGCGCACTCTCTGGTGTAATAGGTATCAGTATTAAATGAATTAGCTTCAGATTGACCCAGCATGGCAGCCAGCTGGGGACACTGGGTGTGTGTGTTAGTTAGAGGTGAGGAGGGTTACAGAGCTGACACAGCAGTATGTGGTTTGCTCTGTTGCTAATGTCACACTGATTATACAGGTCAGGGTAAAACAAAGTCGTGTCGCTGCAATGCTAATACAGACGCCAAGATAGCGAGGTTGTCACACACACTGGTATGACACACACGCAACCAAACACATTGACAGTATTTTTTATAAAAGTGAAAAACTGTTGCCATGGAGAGATAAGGTTAGTGCGCTTGACCTATCCTATCATGTAGCTTTGCGTCCCAAGAGCTGTAATTTCATGTGAAGAAGTGTGAATTGATTGATCTGTATGTTTATGAGCGAATAAATGCAGTGCTCATGATGGAGGTGGACCGTTATTTGAGTGTTCTGCTCAATCCATTGTGTTTATGTAGGCCGACACACAAAGGACTGGTCTTCTTTCTCTCAGCGGGGATTCCTTTTTGTCTGTGCTGTGTGTGTGTGTGTGTGTGTATGTGTGTGTTTGCTCATATTTCGTCTGTCTGCATTTGTTCATGTGTGTGCCAAGTTGATGTGTTTTTATGAGTGCCTGTGTGTTTTTTTTCTACCAGAGGCCAGGTGTGATAGACAGTCTGTGGCATAATGATGTGTGCGTGATCAAACTAACTGGTTCTTCAAATGAAGCATTATGACAGTTTGAGAAGCGCTCAGAAGTCATGCAGTAATATATATTTTTTTACAGACACATGGTATTAGGCTTTATGTTTTTGGTCCCTCAGTAGAGACAGACAGTTTACCAATGTAGCCGACATATACCGAATTTGGGGGTTTCAGAGGCAAAGCCACGAGACACTAAGGGGTCCATATTTTTGGCACAGAGTCAGCCAGGACAGAAGATTTAGGCAGAACAATTAACCCTCTACTCTGTTCTTACTCATCTCGTCCCTCTCCTCCTCCTAACCCTCTCCTCCTCCTCCTAACCCTCTTCTCCTCCTCCTAACCCTCTCCTCCTCCTCCTAACACATTCCTCCTCCTAACTCTCTTCTCCTCCTAACTCTCTTCTCCTCCTAACCCTCTCCTCCTCCTCCTAACTCTCTCCTCCTCCTAACCCTCTCCTCCTCCTCCTAACTCTCTCCTCCTTCTAACCCTCTCCTCCTTCTAACCCTCTCCTCCTCCTAACCCTCTCCTCCTCCTCCTAACCCTCTCCTCCTTCTAACCCTCTCCTCCTTCTAACCCTCTCCTCCTCCTAACCCTTTTCTCCTCTAATCCCTCTTCTCCTCCTAACCCTCTTCATTTCCACCTAACCCCATGGTAAGTACTACACGCCAGAAAGGCTTCAAGGCTGACAGCATTAACTGCCAGCAGGTGCTGTCACTTTACTAGGCTACAGTGAGGGACACTCTAAAAGAGTGAATACTCACAAAGGAGCCAGCCAAGGCGGCAGTCCTGGTCGTGTATTTAGAATGTGTGCCAACCAGCTGGTAGGGATCTTCACCGATGTCTTAAACCAGTCGCTGTTAAAGTCTGTAGTTCCCACTTTCCCCCTTTTAATCAGAGAAAGAAGATTATGCCTTAACGACTACTGCCCCATTAAAGCCCTGTCACCATGAAGTGCTTTGTGAGGCTTGTGATGTCACACATCAATGATAGTTGGCCATTGTAAAACTCCTTGGTTAGATGTATTAAACGTACAATACGTAGTTTTTGGCCGCCAGGTGTCTCTCAATCAAAACAATAGCAAAAGATGTACTTGGATGACGTCGGGAAGTAGCGTGGGATCATGGGTTTTGTTATCGTCGTCAATGACAACCTTCCAATCTAGCGTCTCCGGCAGAAAAAATGTCACTGACAAATTAATGTATTGTTAAAGATATTACAACTTTATTCACGTTATGTTTGGCGGGTCCCTGGAACTTAGAGCAACTAGAGCAGTCAAAGGTTATATGATGCCATTGACGGAAGAAAAAATTAAACGTCCCGTGTCTTCGAATTATATTACAAGTTTCTCTGGGTTTGAAAGTTGGTGGAAACATTTAGGATAATGTAAGTACACAGCTAAGAAATATATATATATATATAATATAGGTATAGTGATGTTTGCTTTTTTAATGCAAAGTACATCTTTTGTTATTGTTTTGGAAAACTACATATTGTACCTTTAACTCCTTGGTTAGGTAAAACAGATTAGTTAGGTGAGGGCTACAACAACGTTGTTTATATGGTTCCCTGTTTGGAGAATGATTTCTCCAATGCTTGTATGCTCTTTATTACAGTAGTATGCAAAGGTGTAGGCACCCCTGACAATTTCAATAATTTTCATATATAAATAATTGGGTGTTTGGATCAGCAATTTAATTTTGACATAGTATTATTTCAGTAGTGAAATTAGGTGTTTTGGATGAACAGAAAATGTGCAATATGCATCAAAATGTAATTAGACAGGGGCATAAATTTAGGCACCGCAACAGAAATATCACATCAATATTTAGTTGAGCCTCCTTTAGCAGAAATAACAGCCTCTAGACACTTCCTATAGCCTGCAATGTGTGTCTGGATTCTGGATGAAGGTATTTTGGACCATTCCTCCTTGCAAAACATCTCCAGTTAAGTTAGGTTTGATGGTTGCTGAGCATGGACAAGCGGACTCTCCAAATCACCCCACAGATGTTCAATAATATTCAGGTCTAAGGATTGGGATGGTCATTCCAGAACATTGTACTTGTTCCTCTGCATAAACGCCAGAGTAGATTTTGAGCAGTGTTTTGGGTCGTTGTCTTGTTGAAATATCCAGCCCCGGTGTAACTTTGTGACGAGGTTTTAACAAGATTCCCAGTACTGGCACTGGCCACACAGCCCCATAGCATGTTGGAACCTCCACCAAATTTTACTGTGGGTAGCAAGCGTTTGTCTTGTAACGCTGTGTTCTTTTGCCGCCATGCATAACACCCCTTGTTATGACCAAATAACTCCCAACTTTCATCAGTCCACAGCACCTTCTTCCAAAATGAAGCTGGCTTGTCCAAATGTTCGTCTGCATACCTCAAGTGACTCTGTTTGTGGCGTGTGTGCAGAAAAGACTTCTTCCGCATCACTCTCCTGTACAGCTTCTACTTGTGCAAAGTACACTGAATTGTTGAATGATGCACAGTGATATCATCTGCAGCAAGATGTTGTTGTAGGTCTTTGGAGGTTGTCTGTGGGCTGTTTTTGACCGTTCTCACCATCACATTTTACTTGGCTTTCCACTTCTGGCCTTAACAAGAACTGTGCCTGTGGTCTTCCATTTCCCCACTATGTTCCTCACAGTGGACACTGACAGCTTAAATCTCTGCGAAAGCTTTTTGTAACCTTCCCATAAACCATAATGTTGAACATTCTTTGTTTTCAGGTAATTTTAGAGTTGTTTTGAGGCCCCCATGTTGCCACTCTTCAGAGGAGAGTCAAAGAGAACAACAACTTGCAATTGGCCAACTTAAATACCTTATCTCATGATTACATGCACCTGTCTATGAATTTAAAGGCTTAATGAGCTCACCAAAACAATTGAGTGAATTTATCAGTGCTAGGTAGTTACAGGTATTCAAATCAACAAAATGACAAGGGTGCCCAAATTTATGCTTCTTTCTAATTTCATGTTGATGCATATTGCACATTTTCTGTTAATCCACTGAATCTCATTTTACTACCGATATATTACTGTGTCCTCCTTAAGTTATTTGATAGATAAAAATTAAATTACTGACCCAAACACCCAATTATTTATAAATGAAAATCATGGAAATTGTCAGCGGTGCCTAAAATTTTGCATAAAACTGTATATAGTCAGAACGTGACTGTACTAATTATTAGTTAAAACATTTAAACCTCAACCAATCCGCTGTTCTCTCGTGTTTCTGTTAGTTGGCAGCAGATTTACTAGAGAATTAGCTTAAGTTGTTTTTGTATTAGCATGTTCTTGACAAGCATTGTTGAAAAGGGAATTGTGCTCATTATTGTTTTGTATTTTGTCTGTGTCCATTTTTGGAAATCTTTTTTTAGTTAGTGTGTTATTATTGTTGAATCATTGTAAAGGCAGATGGGCCAAGGCAGTAGTGAGCAAATAGAGAGCTGTCTGTCTGCATTGTCTGTCTCTCGGTGAGGTTATTTGTAGGCTAGATATGCAAAGTGGGTGGCGATCTGTCAATCAAGTCAGTGACAGCTCGGTGGATAGGCTGGAATGTTGACCAACTGTTGGTGGGAGGCGGCCTAAGGTGAGGGTCATAGTGCACCCTGAGAGGGGGTTGCTTTGACCAGAGATGGCCACAAATTACAATTTCTATTAGAAGTTGCCCCCATAGACCAAAGTATACAAATTAAATATGACATGTTTGTTTTACACTGTGGTTAAATTACGATGTATTATCAACAAAAAAAAAACACATTAGCAAGTACATTTGAAAACATATACCCATAGTTTAAAAACATATTTAAAAATGTGTAACAGAAATAATGCCAAACTCTGACTATGGCAAGCTCTTTATAGATGTAATTTAATTCTGTGTATGTGGGAGGTTGGGTTTGGGAGCCAGACGGTTGTGTTTGGGAACTGGGAAGTCAGATGGCTCAGTGGTTAGGGAGTCAGACTTGTAGTCGGAAGGTTGCCAGTTCAAATCCAGATGCTTACTGTGCCAAATGTGTCCTTGATCATGGCACTTTACCCTACTTTACTCCATGAGATGTCCCTGTACTGTACTGTAAGTTTCTCTGGATGAGAACATCTGCTAAATGATTGAAATGCAACATGGACAGGTTAGCACAATAACAGTAAATAGTGTTTTGTGTGTGTCTGTATGAGCACCATACATTTATGTTTACTGTGTTGTGTTTAGTCTTAATTAATCTGAACTCTTATTAGCATCTCTCTTCCCATTTTCCTACTGCTATACTACTGTATACAGCTGTCCTCTACGCCCTTCTCCACCCCACTTCCTTCACGTTTATCTGCCTATCCCACAGTCTCCCTCTTTGCCTCTCTCCCCCACTCTCTCCCACTCTCCCACTTTACTCTCATATTTTTTCCCTCTTTCCCCGGTGTGAATTTATTTTGGTGTGGTTTTAATGCGGGCATCATGTTGGCCAGCCGTGGTTCTCCCCACTGACCCTGAAGGACCCTGTGTGCGCGGTGACATTGCCCACTGACCCAGGGGATCTCAATGTTCATTGGTTTTCGTTTCACAATAGAATGTGCTATCTCTTCTTTATCCACTCGCTTTTTCTGACGTTGATTCATTCCTTCAGTGTCTTCCTCTCTGTTCTCCTTTCCTCCCTCAACCTGTCAATCACTTATTGTGTTTTCTCTGTTTCTCTTCTTTCTCTTTTTCCCTCCCTCACTCCCTCCCTTGGGCCATTCTAACATGTAGTCCTCAGAGGGTAGATTCACCTTGAGACCTCATCTATAGGTACCTAAGTAAAGGTGGCTGATCAGATCAATTTTCTGAAAGCAGATCACTCCAGATAAAAACAAATGCACTGTACATGCATGATCTCAACAGAAGAGAAAAAAAGAAATATTGCTATGAAATCGGGCTGTCAAATCAAAAGTAAGACTACTTCCCAAAAATAATCTAAATAAATCTAGAATATATCAATCAATCATTAACATTTATTTATATAGCTCTTTACAGTAAACAACAGGTGTCCAAAGTGCTTTACATCGGAGGCCAAGAATAAAACAAAATATCATACAATAAAAATAATAAAACATAAACAACTGAAACACAGAAAAGGTTACATAGATCTGTAATAAGTGATCAAGTGATCTGTAATAAATTTGGTCATAGATGCTGCTCTCTTGTCTCTTGTTGAATGACAACAAACACTTCATTGAAGAGCCCCCTCCATAGTTCCTACCTAATTACACACAAGGCCGTGTACACTAGCAACTAACTTGCATTTGCCTCAAAAACACTATTAGTGAACAGCTGAAAACGAATGCGTAAGAAGTCCCCGGTGCAAGTATTGGTCATAGGCCCACACACACAAAAACACGCAAAAACACACCTCCACCTACACTATTGTCTAAGCGACAGCAGAGCCAAGACTTTATCTAGAACCTAATCAGGCTTCAATTACCACTTGGTATAGTACTGCACGCCAATCAGAAAGCGGAGCATATCAAGCATGGTTGTGTAGGCTCATTCAAGAATAATATTGACAATTAAATCCAATATGGACAAACAGTTTTCCTTACAAAAATCATGTCAGCAAACACATTTGGTAGGGTAGCCAAATGACCGTGATATAATATGTGTATTGTCAAATGTTTTCTCAGTCGTACGACTTGCATTTGACAATACTCTTTATTAAGTCCCTCTGCCTGCTCCTTAGAAATATACACTTTTATATTGGATAATGAGAGCTCTGCTCTTGCCAGGTCATCTTCAGAATAATTTCTGCATGTAGGCCTTGCTTTTGTGATAGCACTGCATGGTTTAGCGATTCATTGTCCCATCTAAATCACTTTTTCATATACGGTATATGTATTTTTGAAAATATCATGAAATACTGTTTTTACTGCTTTTGTACTGTAACCATGTAATTCAAAGAGAAAGTTGATTGCTTCAGTTTGCTTAACATTAAAGCAATGCAAGTTATCCTCTAGTCAAAACACACACCAGCAGTAGCTAGCTACAGGTGTTACGTAAACCTAATCTTAGAAGCATGCATGCAGTAATGTCATTTTATTGTCACAGCCATACATTTCCCATAGATTGAATACTTTTAACATAGTGTGTCCCAGCAGTCTGGATCAGGTAAAGATTAAATAACAACAATACTTATTCAAATGTGTTGTGGATGTGATTGTTAGGATATGTATAATAAAAAAAGTTAATAAACATAACAACATATCAGTCCTGACACGCTAATCTATATTAGCAGTGTTTGTATGGTAGCCTCTATGCATTGATTTTCGCATGAGGCCCAAGATACACCCAGGTATCCCACAACGCTGGACACCATCCACCTTTACACCCCTGGCTGAAAAGAGGGTACAAATATGCACAGACTGTCTCACGTTGGAGGCATGCTGCTTTCATTACCGAAGGTTTGTCATCCCTTAGAGTTTCATCCGTCACCTCCACTTCAGTGTGACGATAGAAGAAGAAGCCAAAGGCAAGGTAAAGAAACAGGTGGAGGCTGAGAAGATAAGCGAGGTGTGGGGGGGGAAAGGTGTCAAAGGTTAAAGGTCACAAAAGGAGATGTCCTGAATCCGATTCATCTTCTCAGAAGTCTGAAGAGCTCTGTCAGTAATCTTCAAACAGCAGATTATCAGACACACAATATGGCCGTCTGCCCTGTGGTTTGTTAACCTAGAGATGTCCCAGAGGAATCCGACATTGATCCAAGGTCAGTTCTGTATTAACCTGATCCTAATCTTCAGGGGACAGGGCCCACATACAATTGCTAGTGTACATCTACACATCCACGTCACATTCTTCATGGTTAACTAAATTTTAATTCAGATTTACACAACATTTTCAAAGTTGAGGACAAATAAGGATGCATTTGCTGCATGTGTTTTCACACTAGACAGAGGCTGTTTGTGAAATTGTCTTTGGCTGCAATATGGCTTAGCCTGCAATGTTTTGTGAAACTGTATGCATTCAAATCCTACATGGATGTCAGTTTGGCAATACCGAATAGGCTAACAATTGGCTTTTACCCAGTCCAATCAGGGCCAGTTGATGAACTGCAGGTGTGTTTTAGGTGATTACTGTAACAAGAAGACCACCCCATGCAGAAATCTAATACATGGCCATACTGTGTATATAAAAAATGGAGCAAATTTTTAAATACATGACCATATATGTTAATTAAATATTTAAATGTGACATCGCATACGGAAATCTAATATATGGCCACATATATGAAACAACGTAAAATATATATACATTGTATATATGACCATATATTTTAATGAAATATTTAAATGTGACATATATTTTTAAATGTATTACCTCATATTTCATTGACATACAGTACATGTCATACCCCTACATTCAAATTTATATAATATCAATATCCCCCACATAAGCATTAATTCTTGTTTGAATTTGTAGACTATAGTCTAATTGTTAACTGACATAAGGCAAGAAAAAACATATTAGTATTTCTATGTTATTTATTTAAATACTCTCATATATACATCTACGGACATTATACATCACTTATACACACTGTAAATCATAGGTAAATTAAGATATGGATGTCAAATATGGAAATGTATGTCACATATATAAGAACTGCCACTTTTGGTATATCTTGACATAAATGTACATACAGTATATTTGATGATGTTTCCACCATTTTAGCCAATATAAGACATATAAGTTATATACATATATGGCCTTAAATTACATTTCCGTATGGAACAGAAATACATTAGAAAACCAATTTTGGCTTTTTGTTTGTTAGATTGGAAAATGGTGGAAGGTGGATACAGGTGCATTTAAATATGTTTTGGTCAAAAGCCGCTTGTCCCAAAAGATTTCTCAGACTGGCAGATGGATTTCTGTATAGTGTTTCAATGCACAAGGCTGTAAATGCATGATGAGGTAAATATAGCTGTGCATAATTTTGAACAAGATTCTGCCAACTTTGTATGGTACAATTATCCCTTTTCTTTTGCTTTAGCCCAGTGATTCTTTTTACAATTTTTTTTCTCATGCAGACCTCTTGGAGAGCCATTCTGGTATTTGTAACTTAAATAGGTGCAATTGTCCCACAGAAAAACCAAACAAATGTCAGCAGGTTCAAAACAAATTCAACCAGTCCCTGCAGGTGACAGACATCATGCTGCCTTCACAACAGTTATAAATAAAATACAAAAGGATCTAAGAAATAGGATTCACTCTACATTCCTGGTCACATGGAGGCGGAGGAGTATTCTGTTAGTAAAAAATCAGTGAAGGAAAACTGCAGGGCATAAACACAGCACAGACAGCAGTGTTTTGGTCTAACCTATGAACAACAATTGGTCAAACCCTCTGTGTTTTCAAGTGTTGCAGTGGCAGTTTCATGTTATTGGTTTGCTTTTTACAGATATTATAACAATTAAAATAACATTGAAAAAAAATCCCAGATTTTCTACCCTCCCAATTCCCACTAACCCTGCCTTGTCGGCAGCTCCTCAACTCCTTTGAAAGATGCGGGATGGTGAAGAGCGCTCACATCGTTTATCCAACCACATGTCGCAGATCCGCCAATTCTTTTTGCACTGTTCATCCAACATGGAAGACTTTGGTCAGATCATGTACAGGATGATTACGCTCACCAACTATATTTCAGAGATTTAATTTACAGGTGCCTCTATCCGCACACGAGTCGCTAGAGAGCGACGTGGCAAGGTAGATGATTCGGCATATCTACCCCTAATCCTGGGCTGCGCGATGCCAATTCTCAGAGCTACAGTGAACGAAGTGATCACATAGCTGTAACTGGGGGCATTAATATTGTCTACATGTCTAGAAAATGCTGCTTTTTTTCAAAATTCATACTCCACTAGCTTTGCAACCATCATACCATCACTACATCAATTTTATCTTCTCAGGCAGATATCCTACCCTGAATGACAATATATCCTTGATATAGTGATGGTATGTCAAGAAGCTTTTCATTTATTTAGTTAGAAGTAAACACGCCCACTACAGCTCCATGATCACTTCCTTCTCAGCTGCGATACATATTATTTAATTATCCATGGCACTGGATTCAAATAAAAAACAACGCAGTTTCATCAAGGCTTTATTTTAGTGTGCCTACCCAATCTAGACCTCACCGTACATCCCTGCGGGCATCCCATTGCCAATTGGTTTACGTCTTTTTAAATTGTCCATTGTTTCTGAATGACTTTGTTTAAAGTGGTGGTCGCTAACTCCTGTCCACCAGTATCTGACAGCCAACATTGTGATTGTTTCCCGTGACCCTCTCACCTCACTACTCTGACTAAATCCTCATTGCTTGTGCTTGTCCAGTGCTACAGCCAAAATGTCTACTGTTCAGAAGCTGGGAAATAATGCTGTATGCCAAAGAATATTATACCATTACATCTGAGGTCTATTGAATGGGTGAACACGGTGTGTGTTTGGTTGTTTGTGAAAGAGTGAGAGAGAATTTGATATTTTATCCATCTTTATTAAGACAAACTACTGTACATCGCACTGAAAACAGCCGTACTGTTTATTTTACTGAGAGAGAGAGGGAGAGAGAGTGAGAGAGAGAGTGAGTGAGTGAGTGTGACACACCCATCTGTTTGTGATGGACTGGAGACCATTACACGGATGCTGTCTCACCTCTGTCACTGTCAGATGGTGTGTGTGTGTGTGTGTGTGTGTGTGTGTGTGTCAGAGGTCTCAGTGGGCCATGCTTAGACCTGTAACTGCCATCATGTTATTGAAAACAAATTGATTCCCCTCCAACCTTCTGTGACTAGCCCCCATTTTTTCTCTCTGCCCCCCCCCTGCATCCAGTCCAAATGGGCTTATTGGCCAAGAGAAACATTTGATTATATTGCCAAAGCTAGTGGAAAATATACAAGAAAATTATAATTGACAAAAGGGAAACCCAATCATAATTCATATAAATGTTATCATATATGGTGTATAATGTTGTAACTCACAGCCCCCGTGCCTCTTTCACCTCTCTGCTAGCCCCCCCGTCTCCTTCTGTCATATCCCATGGGTAAAGCCATGAGACTGACAGCTTTATATGTATGTGACACTAAGTGATTTTTAATCAACTGATTTGTATGGGTGTTTTCCCTTGGAGTGTGTGTGTGTGTGTGTGTGTGCGCGCGCGTGTGTGTGTGTGTGTGTGTGTGTGTGTGTGTGTGTGTGTGTGTGTGGGTGTGCGCGCATGTGTGTGCGTGTGCGCATGTGCAGTAAGTCATGAAGTTGAAGGAGACCCATATATTGTCTCAGGAATTTCTGCTAGTCCCACAGCTGTGAAGGGCAATGATCACTGATTACTGTTATTATTGTATTGATTACTGTTAGTATTGTATTGATTAGTGCATCTGTCTGGTCATTTCATTGTATGTGATAACCCTGACATCACTAGGTCAGACTGGACTACATTTGGGTAGTGATGCATAGTTCTTGACATCCAGATCTCACATTTGCAGAATTCCTCTGATTGTCTGGATTGTGATATTATAACTTTATAACAAGCAATTAAAAATGCTAACATTTCAATGTCCCCCCCACACCTAATTTTAGCTGAAAATAGTTGTTTAGATCTTTGACTCTCCTGAATTAGCTGGGAGCTTTTATCAAACATGTAACATCAAAGAATTGGGGAGAGGATAACCATGTAAAAATTGGCACACATGCTCAGGGATTTAGATTTTTGATCTTACCAAAGAGAGCTGACATTACACCCATGGAGGGATGTATCCTGTGTGCAAGAACAACATGCTTATATTGTCTTTTTTTATAGAAAAGTAAATCTGCTGTTCCTTCAGTTTTTCTAATCCTGCTTTTATTTGTAGGTCATTTTTAGTGTAGATAGAAAAGAGCTGCCTCTGCATAAGCTAATACACTTTTTGACAAAAAGCTATAAATCCCACTTGATATTTATATTAGTTTATATTAGTATAAATACTACTGATCATTTAAATAATACTACATCTGTACATTACTGTACTATGAATCAGCAATATAGTGGTGTCTGTAGAAGTGGGTATACTCTAGCGAGAAACCGTGATAGCGGTTAGCTAGCCTACAATATGACCATATTAAGATATGAAAGGCGTTAAAAGATGACTTTAGCTGTAATATGCTATATTTGTTAATTATGTTGTTAGGCTACATAGGCAATTATTGAATTGTTTGGTTAAAATGTTTCATATGATTATAATTTTTAAGATGTTTTGTGTCATTGAGAAGCATGGGAAGGTAGCACAATCAAGTATTCAGCAAAACTATTTTGAACCTGAATAAATGCAGGAATAAATATTTCCAACAGAATTCCTGCCAAAACAGGAAAATAGACCAACCAAACCATATCTCCGCAGCATGTATCCTGCCTGGCTGAATATTTGATCCAGTGGAAGAACAAGATGGTTTATGTTCACTTAAAGGTTTCTCACGCTCCTAAAAAAGGCAATCAACAATGAGCAAATTATTCAATATTAGTATACTGTTCAACTTTACCACATACTAGTGCTATAATCTATCATATCATTCCAAACCCCAAAAGAATGTGCCTGATATTCTTTTTAGCAATAGACAAAATACCATATACTGCAGTTGTGAAAATGGCTTGCTAGCAAGGATGGTTTTCACCATAGATCTTCATAATCGAAAATGCTAGTAATTTAACACAAATCTATTACATTCACTGCTCATATTTTTTTTGTAAAGACAAACAATATATTGACCATAAATAACACTTCATAATAGACCTTTTCATGATATTTAGCTGACTGCAGGCTTGAATTTGGCTAAAATTAATCAATGGTGTCTTTGCTAGTTAGCAAGTAGATTACCTGATTGTCCCTGACATGTGCAACTACATGCTGAAATGGATGGAGTTGACCACGAGTTTCAGTATATGCAAACTTTAATTATATTCCTACTTCCATGCACAGCTGCACTTAAAATGTGAATTCAAAATTAGCAATGACTTAAGCTAATTGATTAATCCACTGAAATAATTGTATTCCTGACGATTATAAAGAAAATATATGTAATGCCTAATGGACAGAAATGAAAAAGTGAGTGTAAACTGTATCATTTCAGGGGAAAAAGTTAGTATATCTTGATTTTTAAGAAATTACATTTTTAATCCATGAAGACAAGACAACCCAGTTGCAAGCTTAATATTTAGGCAACATACATTTCTAAAGGTCTATCAGACCCAGTTTGGCAGCTCATTAGCTATTGGCCATTTTTAAATATAATTATTTCGTAGGAGATTGGGTTTGCCAGGTTCAAAACACTTTCCTTTATACGTTGTGCACTAATACAGTTTATATGTCCACTATGGTAACTGTACGCTAATCAGTCAAAGTTAAAATTAGAATTCACATTTAAATGTAGAAAACGTGTGTATACAGCGTATACCTGCGTATAAGCCGCACTAAAAGTGAATGTGTTGTACACAATTCCCAATGTAGAAAATCTGAGTATACGGTTTATACCAGGATATATCCTCAACTACACCACTGCTATGCTACTGATCATTTAAATAATACTACATCTGCTCCTTATTATGAAAACTACTGACCATTTAAATAATACTACATCTGCTCCTTACTATGAATAGTACTGATCATTTAAATAATACTACATCTGCTCCTTACTATGAATACTACTGATCATTTAAATAATACTACATCTGATCCTCACTATGAATACTACTGATCATTTAAATAATACTACATCTGCTCCTTACTATGAATACTACTGATCATTTAAATAATACTACATCTGATCCTCACTATGAATACTACTGATTATTTAAATAACACTACATCTGCTCCTTACTATGAATACTACTGATCATTTAAATAATACT
>JACXGM010002881.1:0-44600 GCA_016801145.1 Umbra pygmaea | reverse complement strand
CTGGGAACAGCCTATTTGTTCAGAAATTTCTTTCTGTGTCTTACCCTCTTGCTTGAGGGTGTCAATGATGGCCTTCTGGACAGCAGTCAGGTCGGCAGTCTTACCCATGATTGCGGTTTTGAGTAATGAAACAGGCTGGGAGTTTTTAAAAGCCTCAGGAATCTTTTGCAGGTATTTAGAGTTAATTAGTTGATTCAGACCCTTTTCATGATATGTTTAGAGACCCTTTTCATGATATGCTAATTCCTTGAGAATTTTGGGTTTTCATGAGCTGTATGCCAAAATCATCAGTATTAAAACAATAAATGACCTGAAATATTTCAGTTGGTGTGCAATGAATCTAAAATATATGAAATTTAAATTTTTATAATTACATTATGGAAAATAATGAATTTTATCACAATATGCTAATTTTTTTAGAAGGACCTGTATATGCCAAATATGAAAGAGGGAGATTATTAGGTGGCCATGATTGAAGTGAGGCCAGTTTGGGAATTTGTCCATGACACCAAGGTTAACACCCCTTACTCTTACGATATGTGCCATGGGATTTTTTACTGACCACAGAGAGTCAGGACACCCGTTTAACATCCCATTCGAAAGACGGCACCCAAAGCAGGGCAGATGTCCCTGTCCCTGTCCCAAGGGCAGTGGGATTGATCTTTTGACCAGAGGGAAGAGTGTCTCCCATCCAGCGACTAACCAGGCCCAACCCTGCATAGCCTTAGAAGCAAACCAGCAGTCACGAACACTTTCAGGCACAGGTATGATGTGGCAGGCTCAGCATGGAAAATATGAGTTCTATTTCGTGGAGCTCTGCCCAATAGGGGAGCTATGCTCCTAGTGGTTACCCCTCCTGTGCATGCGGGTGCACCTGGTAAATTTTGCATACACGTCACCACACCAGCCAATGGGGTGACCACACTGTACCTAAATAAGGGTGCCGTGCCCGGCACTCAGCTCCCTTTAGTCTTTAGCCGACTATACTTATCTGCACCTTGAAATCAACGATTCTCAGTTGTGATTTGATTAGTCATCACGTCATTGCTACTTCAATTAACATGTCTTTTCCTGTTGAGCCTCTACCTCTGGCCTGCCGTCAGGGGCGCTGCTAAGGATTTTGGGCCCCATGAAAATAATCTTGACAGGGCCCCCAACACAGCTGAGACAGGGCTTCTCTGGGCCCCCTCTTAGTCATGGGCCCAGAGAATCGTCATCCTTTACCCCCCCTTTACAGCGCCCCTGCCTGCCGTTGCCATCGGCTGGCACAGGATGGGGAGACACACTGCGCTCCTCTGCTCTGCGATCTCCTCTCACGCTGGGAAAGGACTCCCTGACCACGCAGGAGATTGAGGAGATGGGCAAGTCCGCGTGTGCCGTCTCTAAGATGGATGAAGCAGTGGCCATTTGCTCAGGGAGGGGCATGGCTGTTCTGACTGCTGCCGAGAGACAACATTGGTTGTTTAGCATGGCGTTGTCAGAGAGCCAGAAGCTGCCACTGCTAAACGCCCCCCTAGTACCCAACGTGCTGTTTGGGAAGCCTGCGGCAGAAACCACAGCACAGGTAGCTAGTGAGGAAGAAGACAGGAAGGCATTGCCGTTACAGCGGTGCTATTCTTCACCTCCGCCGACGTCCTCCAAGACTAAGACCTCAGCTCCGAGAGCTCAGTCCGGCTCGTCCCTAAGAAAGAGGGAGAAGAAGAGGCCAACAGGCCTTCAGTCAGCAGAACCCGCCGCTGAGCCTACAGCGGAGCCAAAGCTCTCTACCAGTGGCCAGCAACGCCCTACCAGACCTCTGGCTCCCACCTGGACACACCAGCCTGCCCCAGCGGGGAAGAGACGGTGCCAATGACCTGAGTAGGGGGAATCCCTTAGCAGGGGTTTCTCCGACCCCAAGGGCTCTTTCAATAAACACAGAAATATATCCCTTGTGTCTGTCCGTTTTTCCTGCTGTCCCTCTGGAGGAGAGGACACAGGCTCATTCTGTGCTTGGTGTTAGTACTGTGTCTAGTCAGGCTTCTGTACACCTTAGCCAGCCTAGTGTTTCCACTTTCTGTCAGACAGGATTTTTACCGTGCTGTGTTAAACCTTCATCTTGTGTTGGTAACGTTACTGAAAGAGAGAAATCGAAACCTAATGGAGTGTTACTTTTTTTTCACGATTCCTCACATTCTAATCCTGATAAAATGAGACCACTCATTAACAAAGGGTGTAATTACACTCTGTTGGAATCTGCTAGCGAGTCAGACAGACTTTGTCATCTTCCTTTTGCTGCCCGATCTATGCTAGCGCCAAGTTGCTAGCTAGAGAGGGCATGCGGCCGGTAAAGACTCAACCCATCCTCTCTGTGTCTCATGGCCCTTTTCCCACGCCTGTCAGCTTTGGTGTGTGTGAAAAAGAGAAGGAAGGGTCTACCCCCCTGCTCACAGCTTGCTGCTAAGCGCAGTGGTGCATCTATCTCGTATGACGCCATAGACACACAGAGTAAGAGAAAATGCATCTTTATTCAAGCCTTGTCTAATTCATTAGCGGCTAAGGAAAAGACAGTGGAGATGGAGATCTAGGGGTCTTCCTCCTTTTCTTTCTATTCCTCCACAACCACTGACCCTGTGCTTAGGGGAGTATTGATGCCTCCCTGTTCACCTATTCGAGATCGGCCCCCTTTGGGCAACCCCTGGATTAGTGGATCAGTGGGGGGGTCAGCGGCGATGTGGGCCTCCATAGAGTTTTGGTTATTCCTAAACTCGGTGACTCTACGGGCTGCACGCCTGCTCTCTCCATTCTATCACGAATGGCGAGAGAGATGTATCATTCCAGACTGGTTGAACCATAAAAATGGAATGATAAGAAAGAGGGAGAGGGAGATTTCTCAGCTTTTAGAGAAGGAGGCTGTTTCAGAGGAGGCTATTGGGAAAGAGAAACACGGCCTATATTTTCTCTACTTCCTGGTTCCAAAGAAAATGAGGGATGTGAGGTCGATCCTGGACCTGAGGGTCCTGAACAGATCGATAGCCAAGAGGAGCTTTTGTATACTCACAGTCAGACACCTGATGGAATGTATTCATCTGGGCAATTACTGTGCCAGCATAAACCAGAAGGACGCCTATTTTTTTCATGTCTCGATAGTCAATGCATTTAGGGGTGTGGTCCTGGTCAAGACAATATCCTGAACTCCAAACTGAGTGTCAGAATGGGAAAGAAAGGTGATTTAAGCAATTTTGAGCGTGGCATGGTTGTTGGTGCCACACGGGCCAGTCTGAGTATTTCACAATCTGCTCAGTTACTGGGATTTTCACGCACAATCATTTCTAGGGTTTACAAATAATGGTGTGAAATGGGGAAAAAAATCCAGTATGTGGCAGTCCTGTGGGCAAAAATGCCTTGTTGATGCTAGAGGTCAGAGGAGAATGGGCTGACTGCTTCAAGCTGATAGAAGGGCAACTTTGACTGAAATAACTACTCGTTACAACCAAGGTATGCAGCAAAGCATTTGTGAAGCCACAACACGCACAACCTTGAGGCGGATGAGCTATAACAGCAGAAGACCCCACCGGGTACCACTCATCTCCACAACAAATAGGAAAAAGAGGCTACAATTTGCAAGAGCTCACCAAAATTGGACAGTCAAAGACTGGAAAAATGTTGCCTCGTCTGAAGAGTCTCGATTTCTGTTGAGACATTCAGATTATGGAGTCAGAATTTGGCGTTAACAGAATGAGAACATGGATCCATCATGACTTGTTACCACTGTGCAGGCTGGTGGTGGTGGTGTAATGGTTTGGGGGATGTTTTCTTGGCAGACTTTAGGCCTGTTAGTGCCAATTGGGCATTGTTTAAATGCGACGTCCTACCTGAGCATTGTTTTTGACCATGTCCATCCCTTTATGGCCACCATGTACCCATCCTCTGACGGCTACTTCTAGCAGGATAATGCACCATGTCACAAAGCTCAAATAATTTCATATTGGTTTCTTGAACATGACAATGAGTTCACTGTACTAAAATGGCCCCCACAGTCAACAGATCTCAACCCAATAGAGCATCTTTGGGATGTGGTGGAACGGGAGCTTCATTACCTGGATGTGCATCCCACAAATCTCCATCAACTTCAAGATGCTATCCTATCAATATGGGCCAACATTTCTAAAGAATGCTTTCAGCACCTTGTTGAATCAATGCCACGTAAATTTAAGGCAGTTCTGAAGGCGAAAGGGGGTCAAACACAGTATTAGTAGTATGGTGTTCCTAATAATCCTTTAGGTAAGTGTATATTCGATCTCCTGATTCTAGCTGAATCGTCTGCCACAGCCATGTCTCACATTGTGGAGGTGATGAAACATTTGATGGCATTAGTGTAACGTTCCCCAGTTCCTCTTCCCTGGGAACTACAGCTTCGCTATTCTTGGCCACTCAGAACTACATTTTCCATAACCCGGACTCAATTATCCAAATTCAGTACACCTGCTCTCACTCACTCAGTATATAAGACACACACACTCCATTGCCTCTTTTAGAGTTATTGTGAGTATTGATTTTCTTCTTACTGAGCATTCATTCATTCATGTCTTGTTATTCTGGCCTGACCCCTGCATTGTTAAGTATTCTGCCTTGGATTATCCTCTGTACCTTCGCCTACATTCTGATATTGTTATTCTGGCCTGACCCCTACATTTTTTGATTATTCTGCCTTGGATTTACCTCTGTACCTTCGCCTGACCAGTATTAAAGAAACATTGTTATTTTACCTATGGAGTATTCATTACAGAATACCTTGCCTAACCAATATGACCAGCATATACCCAGCAACTCCTGTTCCCCTAGGAAGGGCAACATATACCAAGCTGCTAACCTCCCTGTGGGAGGACTCATGTTCAGAGGAAGAGATGTGGAACAGGAGATTACTGGAGTGTAAACTGGGGACCGTCCGGTTCCGGCAAATGGACCAGGAAGACCCATTGTATGGGGAACGCCTTCTCCAGGTCATCCAGAAGGTTCTACCTTTTGCCCAGATCCGGATGACACCCACAGCTCCTCCTAAGACAGCAACCTCTTCCCAGGCCAGGATGGCCTCCGTCCAGAGTCCCAAGATGGCCGCCCAGTTTCCCACTATGGCCGCCTGCCCGTTTCCCAAGAGGGCAGCCTATCCGAGCCCCATTAATGATGAGAGCGATGACAAGGAGATGCCTAACCTCATAAGTGGGTCAGCTTCGTCTGATGAGGTGGACTGGGAAAACCCTTCTGTACGGGTTTGGCACGCTCCCCCTCCATGGCCACAAGAGGCCGCTCCACGGCCATCAGAGGTCTCCACCACGCCCAGTTCACCAGAGGTCTCCACCACGCCCAATCCACCAGAGGTCACTCAAGTTCCCCGACCAGCAGAGGTCGCTCAAGTTCCCCGGCCAGCAGAGGTCGCTCAAGTTCCCCGGCCAGCAGAGGTCGCTCAAGTTCCCCGGCCAGCAGAGTTCGCTCAAGTTCCCCGGCCAGCAGAGGACGCTCAAGTTCCCCGGCCAGCAGAGGTCGCTCAAGTTCCCTGGCCAGCAGAGGTCGCTCAAGTTCCCCGGCCACAATAGGTCGCCCAAGTTCTCCGGCCACAAGAAGCCGCAGTTCCCACTCCTCGGCCACAAGAGGTCGCCCAAGTTCTCCGGCCTCAAGAGGCCGCAGTTCCCGCTCCTCGGCCACAAGAGGCCGCTCCCGCTCAAGCCTCCCGGCCACAAGAGGCCGCTCCCGCTTAAGCCTCCTGGTCACAAGAGGCCGCTCCACGGCCACCAGAGGCTGCTCCATGGCCACCAGAGGCCGCTCCCGCTCAGGTCTCCACTACCCAGTCTCAACCTCCAGAGGTCACCACTACCCAGTCTCGACAACCAGAGGTCTCCACTACCCAGTCACGACCACCAGAGGTCTCCACTACCCAGTCACGACCACCAGAGGTCTCCACTACCCAGTCACAACCACCAGAGGTCTCCACTACCCAGTCACGACCACCAGAGGTCTCAACTACCCAGTCTCGACCACCAGAGGTCTCCACTACCCAGTCTGGGCCACCAGAGGTCGCTCCCACTCCGCCTCGGCCACAAGAGGTTGCTCAAGCCTCCCGGCCACCAGAGGTCGCTCAAGCCTCCCAGCCACCAGAGGTCGCTCAAGCCTCCCGGCCACCAGCGGTCGCTACACCACCATCGGCCAAGCTTGAGCCTTGACTTGTCCCCGAGCCTGAGCCTTGCTTTGTCCCGAGCCTGAGCCTTGCCTTGTCCCCGAGCCTGAGCCTTGCCTTGTCCCCGAGCCTGAGCCTTGCCTTGTCCCCAAGCCTGAGCCTTGCCTTGTCCCCGAGCCTGAGCCTTGCCTTGTCCCCGAGCCTGAGCCTTGCCTTGTTCCCCCTCTAGTCCCCGTGCCAGTGCCTGACTCAGTCTTGGTGACTGCCCTAGTCCCTGAGCTCGTGCCTGTCACCGTGCCCTTGCCTGTCACAGTGCCCTTGCCTGTCACCGTGCCCTTGTCTGTCACCGTGCCCTTGCCTGTCACCATGCCCATGCCCTTGCCTGACCATGACCCTTCCCTGGTACCTAACCCTGTCCACGAGCCTACCCTCATCCCTGATCCTGCCCTTGTCACTGAGCCTGCCCTCATCCCTGAGCCTGCCCTCGTCCCTGAGCCTGCCCTTGTCCCTGTGCCTGCCTTTGTCCCAGTGCCTGCCCTTGTCACAGAGCGTACCCTTGTTCCAGTGCCTACCCTTGTCCCAGAGCCTGCCCTTGTTCCAGAGCCTGCCCCTGTCCCAGAGCCATTGGCTGCCCCTGTCCCAGTGCCATTGCCTGCTCCTGTCCCAGTGCCATTGCCTGCTCCTGTCCCAGTGCCATTGCCTGCTCCTCTCCCACTGCCATGTCCTGCCCCTCTCCCAGTGCCATGTCCTGCTCCTCTACCAGTGCCATGTCCTGCTCCTCTCCCAGTGCCATGTCCTGTTCCTGTCCCCATGCCAGTGTCTGCCCCTGTCCTCGTGCCAGTGTCTGCCCCTGTCCCCATGCCAGTGTCTGCCCCTGTCCCCGTGCCAGTGTCTGCCCCTGTCCCCGTGCCAGTGTCTGCCCTAGTCCCCGCTCCGGTGCTTGTCCCCGGGCCTACGCCTACGCCTGCCCCGGTCTCTGTGCCCCTCTCTGTGTCTGTCTGTTTGTCTGTGTCTGTTTGTGCTATGTTCTTCCAGGTTCCTGTGTCTGCTGTGGTTCCGGTGCCTGATCCGCTTTTGCCTTGGCCCTCCAAGCCCCCTCCGGCCGGGCCGCCTCCCGCGGGGCCGTTGTTTCCGCCTTTGTCGGCCCGGACTCTGCCTCTGGTGCCGCCTGCCTGGCCTCCGCCTTGTCCTTCGCTTCTGCCTGGCTCAGCCGGACCTCCGCCTTCCCGGAATCTGCCATCCGGCCCGTCGTTGCTGCCTCCATCCTTTGGACCACCGGTGATTCTTCGTTCCTCCAGTCTGCTGCTACAGCCTCCGCCCTCTGGCCCGCCGTTGCTGCTTCATCCCTCCGGTCTACTACTGCTGCCTCCGCCCTCCGGCCTGCCAGGGCTCCATCCACCTGCGTGTTCTACTCGTCTGCTTCGCCCTGGTGTGCCTCCGCCGGCCTGGTTTCTGCTGCTACGGTCTCCTGCTGGGTCTTCTGCCACCTGCTGTCCTGTGGCGTGTCGGCTGTTTGGCGCTTCAGGAGCTGCGCCTTAAGGGGGGGGGTCTGTAACGTTCCCTAGTTCCTCTTCCCTGGGAACTACAGGTTCCCTATTCTTGGCCACTCAGAACTACATTTCCCATAACCCGGACTCAATTATCCAAATTCAGTACACCTGCTCTCACTCACTCAGTATATAAGACACACACACTCCATTGCCTCTTTTAGAGTTATTGTGAGTATTGATTTTCTTCTTACTGAGCATTCATTCATTCATTCATGTCTTGTTATTCTGGGCTTACCCCTGCATTGTTAAGTATTCTGCCTTGGATTTACCTCTGTACCTTCGCCTGACCAGTATTAAAGAAACGTTGTTCTTTTACCTATGGAGTATTCATTATAATTAGGCATTGCCCTTAATTTGGAAAAGAGCACACCATGGCCTGCGCAACAGATGGTCTACCTGGGCCTCCAGTTAGACATCCAGAAAGAAGAGAGGCACTGCTGCACGAACTAGACCGCTGTCAGCCTTCACGCACAGTCACAGCAGGATGGGTCATGTCTCTATTAGGACTGATGTCGGCGGCGCATGTGGTGGTGCCATTAGGCTTACTACACATGCGTTGTGCGCAGAGATGGTTCGCCATGCTCAGATTTAACCAGAGGGGTCAACGCCATGGCTGTGTAACAATCCTAGAGTCACTGCGAGAGGACCTGGCTTTTTGGAGAGACATAGACAGGTTACTGCTGGGGGCTCCCATGGGCAGGGTGACTTCCCCGTTTATACCGACGCGTCTCTGTTGGGGTGGAGGGGGACATGTCAGGGCAGGGAGCTAGGAGGTTTGTGGTCTCCGATCAGAGAACAAATAAACAGGCTGGAGCTCAGAGCAGTCCTGCTAGTTCTAAGCTCTCTGTCTCTACAAGTGAAGGGCCGAGATGTGCGAGAAGTGGTCAACAGTGCAGCACCACCTCGCGGTCGTTCTATGGACTTGGGCCTGTGAATCTGCATGTGAATCTGATTCAAATGATTTGGAGCAGATTCGGCAGAGCAAACACAGATCTGTTTGCGTCAATGGAAAACGCACAATGTGCCCTGTGGTTTTCTCTGAAATGCACAGACAGCCCTCCGCTGTGAGTGGACGCATTTGCGCACCCTAGATGGCCGAGAGGCCTGCTTTATGCTTTTCCTCCCATAAGATTTCTGCTGCAGCTGATGCAGAGAATTTGAGAGGAGGGAGCGACAGTTCTCTGGTAACCGGTGCGTCTTGTTTCCCAGAAATGATAGCAATACTGTGTGCGCCACCATGGCGCATCCCTCGCTGGCCAGATGCCTTTCTTCAGGCCCGGGGAACGATACGTTCACCTCCTGTTCTGACACAGCCCCTGTGGGGCTTGCCCCTGAACAGGAGAGATTGACATGCACTGGTTTGTATGAGGAGGTCAGTCAGACTATCCAGAGCACGTGTGATGCCTCCACCTCCAAGAATTACACATGCAGGTGGAAGCTTTTTACGCATTGGTGTACGACACGGAACCTTCACCCACAGAGTTGTGAGGTGAATTCAGTGTTAGAATTCCTTCAACAGCTGTTGGTAGAAGGTAAATCACCTGGCACAATTAAAGTGTATGTGTCAGCGTTTTCAACACATCACGACGGCTTCAGAGACTCTGTCTTTACACGCCCTTTGCTGACACGTTTCCTTAAGGGAGTCCGTCCATTGCGCCCTAATGTGCGATCGAGGCTACCGAAATGGGATTTGGCAGTGGTTTTGGAAGCTCTCCAAAAGCCACCTTTTGAACAATTAGATCAGCTGCCCTTGAGCAAGCTATCCATTAAGACAGCACTACTCCTTGCTCTGGCCTCCGCCAAGAGAGTGAGTGATTTATGTGCTCTGTCTATACAGCCTGACTGTTGTATCATCAATGGTGATAACAGCAGAGCGGTGTTGAGGACAAATCCGGCTTTTCTCCCCAATATCATTGAAACCTTGTATAGGTCACTTGTCTTGGAGTTGAGAGCTTTCTCTCCCCCTCCCTTTGGGAGCGAGAGGGAAGAGAAATTACGTTATCTGTGTCCCGTCAGGGCCTTGATAGTGTAATTTCATGTACTTCTTGTACATGACTGGTGGTTGTTTCTCCTGTATTCCTTTTTCCAATGGCAAATTTTAGCTCTTTCCAAAGATTTTCAATAGGAATTAGATCAGGACCCATTGCTGGCCAGTTTAAGACCCTTTTGTTTTACCTCATTAACTATTGTTTTGTGCTTTTGGATGTGTGTTATGTATTGCTGTCCTGCTAGAGTAATCATGATCTTTGACCCAGTCCTAATTTTCTGACACTTAGTAGCACATTTCACAGCAAAATTAATTGGTAATCCTTTGATTTCATTATTCTTTTATAAGGATATGTTGAAAGCCTTCAGTACCATAGGCAGCAAAGCAGCCCCACAACACTACAGATCCTCCACCGTATTTAACTTTAGGTAGGTTGTTTTTTCCCTTTAAGCATCATATCATCATCTATAAACAAATTACCTGTCTGCATTGCCAAATATACCTACTTTGGTTTCACCTGTCCATAGAACATTTTCCCAAAGTAATTGTGGTTTCTCTATGTAGGTTTTTGGCAAAGATCAGTCATGCATTTTTTGTTTTTTGGTATGGGTTGAAAACATCACCCCAGATTGCTCCAAGTCAGCCTTCAGCTCGGTAGATGTTTTACATTGTGTAATTTTGGACCAATCTGTAATGACCGCAATTCAAGGGAGATTGAAAAAAACACTATGTGTTTTTCTTTTAATAGATGCGTATACCAGAATCCAGAATCGTTGTCAGACAGGCAGAGGTCAATCACAGGAGAAGCAAAACATGTACAAAACCAGGATCTGAGAATCGATGTCAAAAGGGCAGGCCAGGTCAATAACACAGGATTCAGAATAGGCAAAAATACCGAAGGGCAAATCCAACAACGGTCGATATGGCAATGAACAGGAATTAAGGAAACAGGCTTAGTATGTCGCAGAATACAAACAATACCCCACAATGTACTGATCAAACAGGCATGGTTATATAGGGCATGGCACAGGTGTTCAGTATTCCAGTGATTGTGAGTGCATTTCAGTGCTGCGTTCAAGAGGGCTGGGTACACACGTCACACAATGTTTGTAGACTTCTCTGGTAAATTTTCCTCTTGCCACCATGTCCCGGGATGTTCTGGACAGTTCATTGAGCAAACATTTCAAAAACAATGTGTATTGTACTGTTGAAAGAGGTATGCCAAGGTGTGGGAAGATCAAGGAACACACCAGGCAGGTCTGAGATACTGTTGTTGAGAAGTTTAAAGCCGGATTTGGATACAGAAAGATTTCCCAAGCTTTAAACATCCCAAGGAGCACTGTGCAAGCTATAATATTGAAATGGAAGGAGTATCAGACCACTGCAAATCTACCAAGACCCGGCCGTCCCTCTAAACTTTCAGCTCATACAAGGAGAAGACTGATCAGAGACGCAGCCAAGAGGCCCATGATCACTCTGGATGAACTGCAGAGATCTACAGCTGAGGTGGGCGAGTCTGTCCATAGGACAACAATCAGTCGTATACTGCACAAATCTGGGCTTTATGGAAGAGTGGCAAGAAGAAAGCCATTTCTGAAAGATATCCATAAAAAGTGTTGTTTAAAGTTTGCCACAAGCCACCTGGGAGACACACCAAACATGTGGAAGAAGGTACTCTGGTCAGATGAAACCAAAATCGAACTTTTTGGCAATAATGCAAAACGTTATGTTTTTGGCGTAAAAGCAACACAGCTCATCACCCTGAACACACCATCCCCACTGTCAAACATGGTGGTGGCAGCATCATGGTTTGGGCCTGCTTTTCTTCAGCAGGGACAGGGAACATGGCTAAAATTGATAGGAAGATGGATGGAGCCAAATACAGGACCATTCTGGAAGAAAACCTGATGGAGTCTGCAAAAGACCTGAGACTGGGACAGAGATTTGTCTTCCAACAAGACAATGATCCAAAACATAAAGCAAAATCTACAATGAAATGGTTCACATATAAACATATCCAGGTGTTAGAATGGCCAAGTCAAAGTCCAGACCTGAATCCAATCGAGAATCTGTGGAAAGAACTGAAAACTGCTGTTCACAAACGCTCTCCATCCAACCTCACTGAGCTCGAGCTGTTTTGCAAGGATGAATGGGCAGAAATTTCAGTCTCTCGATGTGCAAAACTGATAGAGACATACCCCAAGTGACTTACAGCTGTAATCGCAGCAAAAGGTGGCGCTACAAATTATTAACTTACAGCTACGTTCAATGATTAAATCTCACCAAATCGATCGACAACTAGATTACCTACTCAGCTCTAATTAATACAGCCTTGGCAATATTCTGTCAACCATCTTTTTTAATTTGCCTGTTAACTATTTGTATTTACACAAACTAATCCAATGATAATGCGAACAAGTTCCTTACCTGTTAGTGTAATGAATATAACTTATCCTAAACAACATGGTCCATGTGAACGTCAAAACTCAGATGATCTAACAAACAGATATAATCATCATCTTGGCTGGAGATATTTGAAAGCAAAAATGTATCCCTGTCCCAGTCTTTTCAACAAAACACTTTCTGTCTCTGTTGTCACTGGTAGCTCGACCATTTCCTAATTCAACTGACAAAGAAAGTTTCTGCCTTTCCTGCATTTCACCCTCACTGTCTTCCAGTTCAAACATGTATGGTTGGATATATTATTCAATAAGACTTGGTCAAAGTTGAAATCATCCAGCTCTACAGGTATTTCTTCCATTGTAGATAAAAGTCCCTCTCAAACTTTATCTTACATATTCAATGGAAGAATCTATTCTCAAACTACAAAGTTTTATCATCCAATCAACTCAATTCAGGGACAGGACAAAAACATAAGGAATTCAACTGAATGCCTTGCTGTAGTTTTCAAAAATCACAGGGAAACCTATGACTTCAGAATGCATAAAAACATAAAATATTTGTAGTTAATATTACAAGGGTGCGTGCCTGTAATGTTGATCAGAACTGTAGTTGACATCACATAGTACATTTACTGATTATAAGAATGTATGTTTATTATCATTGTCACACTGTTGCTGTAGTATATGGATGCGGAAGCAAGTGAAGAGATGGATAGAGTTTTAATGAACACAAAAACAACAAACATACTTTGTGCTCAAAAGGTTGCATTCCCCTGCATAATTGGTAATAGATGTACCATTTTTAAAGGAAACATGGGTGAGCAGGCAAATCTTTAATTTTTTATTCAACTGTAGGTCATAACAGAATGGCACAATCATAAAGCAAAACATGGCAACAAAGAAAATAATGAAATGACCCATGTTCAAAAGTCTGCATATCCTCAGTTGTCAATATGATTCATTGTTCCCTTCAGCATCAATGACAGCGTGCAGTCGTTTCTGATTGTGTTGTCTATGAAGCCCCAAATTCTTGCAGGTGGTATAGCTGCCCATTCATCTTTGAAAATGCCTCCAGATCGTGCAATGTATTTGGTCATCTTGCATGACCCTTATGTTTGGGATCTCCCCAGAGTGGGTTGATGATATTAAGGTCAGGTGACTGTGATGGTCACTCCAGAACTTTTTTTCTGCTTTAAACACTGGAGGGTTAACTTGGCCTTTTGCTTAGGGTCATTGTCGTGCTGGAAAATCCTAGAGCATCGCATGCACAGCTTTCGTGCAGAATAATGCAAATTGTCTGACAGTATTATTGTCTGCCACTGATAACATACTGCATTGATCTTGCCATATATCTTCACAAGGTTCACTGTGCCTTTAGAGCTCACCCCCCCCCCAAAAAAAAACATCAGTGAGCCACCACCATGTTTCACAGTGGGGTGTTATTCTTTTCACGATAGGTCTTGTTGACCCCTCTCCAAACATAGAGCCTATGGTTATGACCATGAAGCTCTATTTTCGTCCCACCACTCCAAATTACAGTGACCAGAAGCTGTGAGGCATGTTAAGGTGTTGTCAGGCATTTTGTAACCAGGCTTTTTTTGGCGCTGGCTCAGTAAAGGCTTTTTTTGGCAACTCGACCATGCAGCTCATGTTCTTTCAAGTATTGTCGTATTGTGCTCCTTGAAACAACCTCACCATCTTTTTCCAGAGCAGCCTGTATATTTCCCGAGGTTACCTGTGGATTTTTCTTTGGATCCCGAACAATTCTTCTGGCAGCTTTGACTGAAATCTTTCTTGGTCTACTTGACCTTGGCTTGGTATCAAGATATCCCTGAATCTTCCACTTCTTAACATGTGATTGAACAGTACTGACTGGCATTTGCAAGGCTTTGGATATATTTCTATATCCTTTTCCAATTTTTATTCAGCTCCAGTACCTTATGCAGTTCTTTTGACAGTTCTTTTTTGCTCCCCATGGCTCAGTATCTAGCCTGCTCAGTGCATCCACCTGGGAGCTAACGAACTCAATTACTATTTATACACAGACATTATTGTGCGAAATTAACCTTTAATTGACATTTTAACCTGTGTGTATCACCTTGTGTGTCTGTAACTAGGACAAACATTCAAGGGTATGTACACTTTAGATTAGGTGATTTCGGTTATCAGTATGGTTTACAAAGGAGCCAAACAACTATGTGATAATTAATGGTTTCAAATTATCACTATTGTTACAAAATAGTCAGACGTTTTTGTATGAGCAGTCATATTGTCATATAAGGCAATGGTAAGGGTATTTAAACTTTTGAGAACAAGTGTATATGTAGCTGAGGGCAGGATGACATAGAAACAACAGCAAACACCCTAGTCTAAGGGTGTCTTAAGTAATAGTCTTAATAACTAATTCAAATCAGCTGGGCTACCTCCTGATTACCACCAGCTGGTGAAATAATAGTGATAATCTTTGTAAGGTCCACAGTGTGGCACCCATAACCCATGGAAATGTCACAATCATCATTGTCATTGTGTCACAACCTGGAAGGGACTATAGCCAGGTTGTGGTAGAAAAGGAACTAAGATATGGCCTCCTTATTGTATATATATGTTGATGGACTCATTGTGGTATATGTATGCTTTATTGGTTATAGTGGGTAGTTTATGTTGTTAGATTATATAGATAGGTGAATCACGTAGGTGTGTCTCCTTCCTTCTGTTCACCTAGAGATGTGAGGCTGATTCTATTCGGGTAGCTTATGGCAGGTGTGTTCATTAACGGATTGCATGCAGCTGGTGCAGTAATGCTCAATAATAGTTTGGGTGAAGAGAAGGAGGGCACGATTCATTGATGATTGTTGTGTTGTGGATTTCCCTTGGTTGCTAGTGTTTGCTTCACGAATGGACTATTGAATATGCTGAATAATTGTGCTTTCACCACTAAGGGCCTTATTTTAACGATCTAAGTGCACGGCGTGAAGTGCATGGTGCAAGTGCATTTTGGGCGTGTCCAAATCCACTTTTGCTAGTTTGACAGCAGAAAAAAGGGTCCTTATGGTTCAAAAGGGTTGTACTAAGTGTCTTCATTAATGCACAGGTTTTTTGGGCGTAAAACACAATTAATCAATTAGAGTGTCATCTCCCATTCCCTTTAAGAGCCAGACACGTTTGTACCTTGGCACATTGCTATTATGATGAAGGATTTGCATCGTAATACTTTTATTTTAAATGTTTGCATGTCCGTGTGCTGCTGCGCTTCCTGTTTGTGTGTAACCAGCATAGTGTGCATGCGCTGTGCATAAGCCTAGGTGCATTTGACTAATTTGCTGTTAAAATAACAATGACATGCTGCACTATTTACTTTAGACCAGGTTTTTGTTGGTCAATGGCGCGATCACCATCTGATGCCTCAACATAGCACTACGCCAAGAATTATCCTGAACACATCTCTCTGTAAGACCAGCACGCTCATGGGCCCAAAAATGGGCGCAGGTGCATTTGCTATTTCAACGACGTGGGTGCTGGATGGAAAATTGACAACTGTGTTGCTCTTAAATTAGCAAAGACACTTGCGTTTGGGCTCTGCGCTGCATTGCGCCGGGTGCAAGATAGGGCCCTAAGTGTTGTAAACACACACTGTAAAAAATTATTTGACTAAGTTAAGAATCTGCAACTTTAGGAAAGTTGCGCCAACTTTAGGAAAGTTGCGCCAACTTTAGGAAAGTTGCGCCAACTTTTGGAAAGTTGCGGCAACTTTAGGAAAGTTGCGCCAACTTTAGGAAAGTTGCGCCAACTTTAGGAAAGTTGCGCCAACTTTAGGAGTTAAGTCCACATAGGAGTGAACTTAACTCCTAAAGTTGGCGCAACTTTCCTAAAGTTGGTGCAACTTAACTGATTCAAAGCATTTTTTACAGTGCAGTGTATAGTAAATGTTCGAGCCAGGTTTACGCATGTATGTTAGTTATTGCGTCTATACTGCGTCAGAGTATTATAAACTACAGTCGTTGTGGAGCTCACATACCTGTCTATTTCCTGATAACCTCACAGTAAAATCACCAGTGTTAAATCAACTCTGAGAGTGTTAAAGTAACACTTTCAGTGTTCTATATAAACACTGAGAATGTTACTTTAACACTCTCAAAGTTGATTTAAAACTGGTGATTTTGCTGTGTGCAACTGGGGTTATCATTCATCTGCAAATGTGATTATTAAAATACCAGAACCATCTACCTGCCTTCGGTCTCTCTCCCCTACACCACACCTATACTCGTGACACACTGTCAAACTCACTTTTAATGTACAGTGTAATGTTTTCAATGTGATGAGCAATGTTAAAAAGCAATGCAAGCTATAGGTCAAGTTGTAAAACTTCAATGATCACAGCTATGCCTATTCAGAATTGGAAAAAATTGAGGAAGTAACTGTGGAGTGTGTATTGTGTTGTTCTTAAATGAAAACCACCCAATATGAAACCCTGAAATATATACATATATACATTAAAATAAAGACAATGATATGAAACAAATAAACAAATCAAAATAAAAAATATTGTCTCATTTGTAGACAGTTCAGTCATTGTCATAGATGGAATCTGAAAGACAAAATAATGTGTGAATATGTTAAGAATAGAACACATGTTGGCACAATTGTGCAACAATATAATGTACACAATTGATCTTTTTAAACGGATAATCATGTAATAAGTAAAACCTTCAAATCTTTTATGATATTATTTAAAATGATTGCATGAAAATGTCTGCAACATACCATCACCAATGTCGTCATAGATATCAGCATCTCTGTAAAAGAAAATCAAATGATTAGATTCTAAATCAGGGCTCTTGATAGCTAAGCATTTTCTCTGCTGCTTAGTGAATTGGTATTTAACATACTGTATGTTTATGGATGTGTTATAGTGGGTTAAATTTAAATTGGTACTAACACTATAGATCATTTGTATTTATGGATGTGTTATAGTGAATTTGATACTAACACTATCGACAATGTACAGTATTTGATGGAAGTGTTACAGTGATCTGCTTTCTAAAAATAGGTGATGCGTATTAATAGGTTAATTAATAGTGACTGGACTATTAACCTTATGAAACAGTATTTATTGATATTTTATAGTAAACATGTTATTAACACTATGGATTATGTGTATTTAATAGGATCTGTATTTGTGTTGTACTCACTCTGCTACAATATGGCTGGTCAAAACATGGCCAACTATAGAACAGAAAGATAGTAAGATAATTACTGTTGTACAGTATTTACTTTAAGTTGTTTATTTATATCAGAACACCTACAGACAGTTGTCATATTAATGAATAAATCTGAATAAATGAGTGGAGGTACATAATGATTGCAGATGCTCTGGGGACATTTTTCTGTCAGGCTCACAAGTAAAGTTATTCTGAGTGATCATCTTTATCTCATGGTGAAAAATGTCTATCCTGAAAGCAGTGGTCGTTTCCAGGATGATAATGCCCCCATCCATAGAGAATGAGGTGTCACTGAGTGGTTTGATGAGTATGGAATATATGTGAATCTTATGCTATGGCTTTTACCATCACCAGGTGTCAACCCAATTGAACACCTAGGGAAGATTTTGGCACTATCATCAAAACATCAAACCTGGGAATGTCTTATGTAAAAATGGTGTTCCATTCCTCCATTAGAATTCCAGAGGCTCGTATTATCCATGTCAATGCATATGAAAGCTGTTCTGGCAGCTCCTGGTGGCCCAACACCTTACTGGGACACTTTTACTATTTTGGTTTCTCCTTTAAACTATTTTGGTTTCTCCTTTAATTTGTCACCGGTTTGTATGTATGACTGAGGATTTGGTATTACTCACATTTGCCCTCTTCGTTCCTGCAGATGAGTTTGTTGTCTACAGCCTTAACAATGACATCCACAGTCTCTCCAGGTTTCAATGGCAAGTCTTTATTTCCCCACTTTTTATTGGCTATGTTGGAAATTACTGTCACCTGATACAGTACCTGGATCTCCCCGTCATACTGTTGGTAGTAAAAGTTAAAATCAAGTGTCAAACAAATGTATACACAATGTCAGAAAATGTATGTACACTGCTCAAGAAATTAAGGGAACATGCAATCATCACAGTATAACACCAAGTCAATTAAACTTCAGGGATATTAATCTGTCCAGTTAGGAAGCATAAGCGATTGTGAAACAATGTCACCGGTTTTGGTACAAATGAAAGTGACAACAGATGCACTGGAGATGCAACAGCCTCTCAAAAAAAAGACAACCCCCAAAAATTGAATGGTTTTGCAGGTGGAGGCCACAGACAATTGCTCTCTCCTCATCTTTGCTGACATATTCGTCTTCAGTTTAGTGTCACGACTGGTAGCATGATATGTTACAGGCAGCCCTTTCAGGTTGCACAGATAGTCCAGCTACTCCAGTATGGAACATCGATACGTGTCGTTGCAAGGATTACAGTTTCTCCCAGTACAGTCTCAAGAGCCTAGAGGGAATACCATGAGACAGGCTGTTACATGATGAGACCTGGACAGGGCTGTAGAAGGGCATTAACCCAGCAGCATATCCTTGGAGGGTCACACAATCCTCCAGGTGCTAACCAACGGTACCCTGTCTGCTGTTAGGTACTGGGATGAAATCCTCAGACCCATCATTAGCTCTTATGCTGATGCAGTGGTCCCTGGGTTCCTCCTGGTGAAGGACAATTCCCGCCCTCATGTGGCCAGGGTGTAAGCAGACCCTGGATGACAAAGGCACTAATGCCAACTCACATTCCCCAGACCTGAATCCAACTGAGAACTTCTGGGACATTATGTGTCGTTGCATCCGACGCCGCCAAGTTAGCGCCACAGACTGTTCAGGAGCTCACTGATGCCCTGATCCAGGTCTGGGAGGTGATCCTCCAAGACACCATCCGCCGTCTCATCAGGAGCATGCCCAGATGTTGTCAGGAGTGCATACAGGCATGTGGAGGCCATACACATTACTGAGTCACATTATAAGTTGCCTTGATGAAATTCATGCAAGTTGGAACAACCTGGTTCGAGCCTGACTTCTTTGACTTTACCCGGACCTCCAGCACGAGGCAGCGCAAATTGCCATAGAGCTGCCCGGTATTTGGGATAGATAATTCGGATTTTCTACCTTGCCACGTCGCTCTCCAGCCACCCCTTGTGTGCAGATCGGCACCTGTGAATTCAATCTCGGACGTATAAATGTTGAGCGTAATCATCCCGTAAATGAGCTGACTAAATGCTTCTGTGTTGGATGAGCAGTGTGAAAACAATCGGCCGTCTCGGTGACATGTGGTTGGACCAACCATGTGAGCGCCCTTCACAATCCCACATCTGTCAAAGGGGTTCGGCGGAGCTGACGACATAACAGGTATAGTGGGGAAAAAAATGGACAAGAACAATTGGAAGTGGTAAACACTTCGATTTTTGGTGTGAGTTTCAATCCAGCCCTCAAACGGTTGGTGATTTTGGTTTCTGTGGACCATTGTTATGCAATGACTTTACACAATGTACCGTAAAGATGTTGATATTTAATATTAATTTGTTCCTGGAGACCCGATGTGTGACTTGAGTGTTCCTTTAGGTTTTTTGAGCAGTGTATATATTATGATAATAAATGTTTAACCTTGAACTTCTTTCTGAATTCCTTCTCTTCCTTCTCAAATTTCTTTTGCTTTTTTGAATCTTTCTCCTCACTTTTATTTTTGGTTTTACTTTGTGACGGACTGAAAAAAAGAAACATTTTAATTATTTAAATGTTGTCCTAGCAGGTGATAAAGAAAATGCTACATTATTTCAGCAACATGCCATGGATGTAATTCTTATGTTACCTGCTAACAGGATGATTCACATCCACATCATCATAGATCTCATCAGCAGAGGCTTCTAAATCAACAGATACAAAAATCAAAGAAAAAAAGTGATGCAGATACAAAAATCTAACTGACATGAGAAACAGATACAAAAATCAAACAAAAGAAATAGAAACAAAGATCGAACAAGAGAAACATATAAAAAACAAAAAACAAAAGATAGACATACAAAGGTATAAAAGATGCAAAAATCAAACAAACAAGAGAAACATAAAAAAACAAGAGATAGAGATAAAAAAGTCAAAAAAGACAAAGAGATACAGGTAAAGAATTTAAACAAGAGCAACAGATACATACATACAGAAACAAAAATCAAACCAACAAGATAAACATAAAAAAAACAAATCAAATAACAGAAATAGATACAAAAATCAAACAAGAAATACAGATACAAAAAACAACAAACAAGAGATACAAATACAAAACTCAATGAAAGAGGAGAAACAGATAGATACAGATAAACAAAATCTTACTAAAGAAAAAGAAACAAAAATTAAACAAATAAAAGAAACAGATACAAAACTCAAACAAATAAATATGCAAAAATCTAACAAAACATAGACAAATACAAAAATTAAACAAAAAAGAGCTAGACATACAAAAATCAAACAAAACAAAATTATACAAAAATTAAACAAACAGGAGAAAGAGATACAGATAATAGAATCTAACAAAGAGAGAAAATAAACTAAAATCAAACAAACAAGAGAAACAGATAAAAATCAAACGAGAAATACAGACACAAAAATCAAACAAACAAGAAAAAAATACAAAAATGTATCAAACTAGAGATTCACATAAAAAATCCAACAAAAGAAACAGATACAAAAATCAAACAAGAGAAAGACATACAATAATCAAACAAACGAGACAAAGATACAAAAATCTAACAAACGAGAAACAGATACAAACATCCAACAAACTACAGATTCAGATACAAAAATCAAACAAATAACAGAAATAGATACAAAAATCTAACAAACAAGAGAAACATATAGCTGTTAAACAAACAAGAGATACAGATACAAAAGTCAAACAAGAGAAAAAGATTCAAACATCAAACAAACAAGAGAAACAGATTAAAAACATCCAACAAACTACAGATTCAGATATAAAAATCAAACAAATACCAGAAAAAGATACAAAAATCATTTAAGAAATACAGATACAAAAATCAAACAAACAAAAGAAAGAGGTACAGATATAAAAATCAAACAAAGAGAGAAAATAAACAAAAATCCAAAACAAACAAGAGAAACATACAAAAATCTATCAAGAAATACAGATACAAAAATCAAACAAACAAGATATAAATACCAAGATACAAACAAACAATAAATAAAGAAACAAAAATCAAACCAACAAGATAAACATAAAAAAAACAAATCAAATAACAGAAATAGATACAAAAATCCAACAAGAAATACAGATACAAAAATCTAACGAACAAGAGAAAGGTATAGCTGTTAAACAAACAAGAGATACAGATACAAAAATGAAACAAAAAAGAAAAAAAGATAGAAAAAACAAACAATAAATAAATACAGATACAAAACTCGAACAAAAAAGAGAAGGAGATACAGATAAAAAAATGAAACAAACAAGAGATAAAAACAAAAATAACACAACAAACAACAGAAACAGATACAATATCCAAAAAAATAATAGAAATAGATACAGATAAACAAAATCTAATTAGAGATAAAGAAAGAAAAATCTAACAAATTAGAGATACAGATACAAAAGTCAAACAAGAAATACATATACAAAATTAAACAAACAAGAGAAACATAGAAAAAACAAATAACCAAGAGATACAGATCCAAAAATCTAACAAAAAAGAGAAAGAGATACACATGTCACGATGTAGATTGCAGGAGTTCTCTCGTCATGATTTAACGAGAACGACAGGGGTTAACAAACATTGACGCATGGTTCTGGAGTAGCTACAAACATGTGAAAGGAGCAAACAAACTCAAACAAACAAGAGAAACAGAAAAAGGTACAACAATCTAACAAACGAGGTACAGAGAAACAGTAGCCAGAAGATAATGAAGAGTAAATTAAACAGTATTTCTGAAATGATTATTCTTCAATGTGAGAATGTGACTGACACACAGCCGACAGGGATATTAGACATAAGTGATTACCAGTATTTCCTTCCTGGTTGAACTGGGAAGGAGGAGGTACTCTGGAAAAATAAAGAAAATACAATAATTAAGGAATAAAAAACATAGTCCATAGTATGTCTGGTGTCATTTGGTTTGATTGCTTGATTGATTGTGCTGTGAATTTGAAAGAAATTAATCAATGTAGATGATTGAACACCCATGCAAGAAAAAAGTAATCATGATGAATTAAACTTTGATTATAAAGATTTTCTTACACCAGTACATATAGATCATTGATAATGCGTATCGATTTATTAACAGAATGAAATTAATAACATTGTTAATTGATGTAAGTAGATGAAAAATATAGTTTTTATGATTCAAGTGTTATTTCAGACTCAATTCAGCAAAGTATTGCGTTCCTTCTATCCCAACAATTGCTTCTTCAAGATTTAGGGTTAGGGGTTATTGAATGTGTAATTTCCTGATCGATCTTACTAATGAGAGAATTACTCAATTTTGCTGCTTGGGTTTTTTCTCCACTCCTCAATGCCCTTAAACACCCAAGAGAGGCCGCGAGGTTTAGGAGGCGATCTGGGGTCCAAAGGGCCAAGGCTGGAGATACACACTCAATTCACATAGAGTACTTATATCAAACAGATAATAAATGGATGCACACTATACTAAAGCCATAGACAGCAGCACACTGATCACACTATATCACAGTCCTGTAGTCATGATGTTCTCACCTGCTGTTGAAGCTAGGATTGTCCAGATCATCATATAATTCCCCATCGTCACCAGGAGGTGGAGGAAGAAATACTAGAAATATAAAAAACATAAATGTTACATGATGTCACTTGTGACCATATCACTATTACCATTGTGGTTTAGTAAATATCAGAAATGTAATTTTAAACTTACCTCCTGGACCCCTGTTGTCACTGGAATGAAGAGAGAACATGATAGAACATTTTATTCATTTAGCAGACACTCTTATCCAGAACGACTAACAGTGAATACAGGGACATCACCTGGAGCAACATAGGGTAAAGCGCTTTGCCCAACGACACAATGACATTTGGTATTATCGAGAATTTAATCGGCAACCTTCTGACTATAAGTTTGACACTGTGACCCCTGAGCCATCTTAAATTTCATAGTGCCAGTGAGTTTAAAGAGAGTACTTTTACCTCTTGTGGTTTTCATTAAAGTCCACATCATCATATACATCCGGTTCGTGTTCCATTTGATTGCTTACAGACAATCCTTGGCGCTTCAGGGTGTCAAAGTCGATCTCAACGGCATCAGTCTTCACATAGCCATCTGTAAATATGCAGAGCAAACGTTGAAGTCTTACAAATGGAGAGAAGTCTAGATCAGTGGTTCCCAAACCTCTCCTCGGGGACCCACAGCCAGGCCATGCTTTTGTTTTAACCCTGAAATGGCACACCTGATTCAATTAGTCAAAGGTGTAATGTGTATTTGACTAACTGAACCAGTTGGGTCGTTTCAGGGTGAAAATAAAAACATGGCCTGACTGGGGGTCCTTGAGGAGAGGTTTGGGAACCACTGGTCTAGATGTATGTGAGGGAAACAATATGAATAGTGGCACAGAGAAAGAGAAGTAGGAGGGGATGTGGCTCTCACTTACAGCAACCATCCAGCGACCTCCCTAGCCAGCGTCCTTCTGGGTTGTCTACCACACGGATGATATCTATGCATTCCCCCTGCTTATACAGCAGGTCAGTTTTACTTCCCTTACTGTCCCCTCTTGCCTTCACCTTGTGGAGAATCTTCAGAGGACCAGTCAGCTGACACCACACAAGAAATTAATAACATGATTGGGGATGCAGAGCAGTGCATATTCAATTCACATACAGTAGAGGATGAATGTCACACTGTAATCAATCAAGAATAACTACTGAGCTACAGGCAGCATGTTTGCACTCACTTTGAACTTTTTCCTAGCCTCTTGTTCTTTCCTCTCACGCTCCTTTTGTTCTTTCTTTTCCACCTCCTGTCGTTTTTTCTCCTCCCTCTCTCTTTTCTTTTCTTGTTCCTTTGATTCCACTGGACCCCTGTTTAGTAACACGTGTCAGTGGTACTAATGGCCACCAGAGGGCAGTGTTTATCTACAACCTTCTCTGTGTTTCACTGATCTGGCCAATAGAAGTTAAATAGGAGCGGGAAGAAGAATTTTCTTACCATCTTTCATCGAGATCTTCATACATTTCCTCACCGCTCTCACTGTCCTATTGGATGAAACAGATGTAGACAGAGACACGTGACCCAACATGCAGATGGGGGGGGGGTTGTCTGCATTGTTGTTTTGAGCATGAACAAGCATGTTGCATGCAATTTTGACTTTGTGGATTTGATTCCCATTTAAAACGAATACACATATGTACTGTAAGCCAATCTGGATAAGAGCATGGGCTTAATTACTGAAATGAAGGTGTTTAATAAGTCAACAAGTCACCTCAGGTGGACGGCTCGTGAATTCCACATCATCGTAGTTCTCATCTGTCTCTGGTTGGATTCTGAAAGCAGACCCAGTCAGTCAACAGGTCATAAAAGAACAACCACATCACAATATGGTTTCATGACAGTCCACGTGTGTCTGATACTCACATGCCTGGTGTAGGTCGTGGGGGCAGGCTGGGGGCCATGGGCTGAGGGGGCAGGGGCGGGGCCACATGGGTACTCGGGTGAGAGGCAGGGGGTGGAGGGACACTTCCCTTTCTAAACACTGCAGGACGTTTAGAATATGAACATACATCTTTAGAGGTCATGCACATTTCCTTTCAAACCCTCTTCAGATCAATGTAGTCATTTGACTAAAATTGATCAATAGTGTCTGTAAAACGGATTGCCCAGATTGTCATCAGGAGGAGTGTGACATTCACAGTGGATGATCTCTGCGCAGATTAACAGTAATGTAAACCATACTGAAATCTATCTTTAGACAAAACTATTATCACATGTGGGTCAAAAAAATGAAACCTTTCACTTGAATTTGTCCCTGTTTATAGAACTTCTCAGTTGGGGATTAAATATCAGCTGTAAACCAAAGGAAGAAAAAATAGAAACTAAAGAGGGAACTTGAATGAGGAAGTATGTGTTCTGGCATCTTTAGATTTACATTATAACATTAGCGCGATTCCATTCAAAGCACAAAATATACACTTACGGTAAATGCATGTGGACATTTTAAAAGTAAAATGTAGATGTGTATTCCAAACTAAATCACATTAATATATTTTTGAAAAGCTAGAAAAGCTGATTCTATTAAGGAAGTTAATGACAAATTTAATTAATTATGCCATTTTAGAGGATGAAGCCACATCAATCTTATTTTATGACGAAATCACAAGGCTTGGTTTTCTAGTCACAGTATGAATAAGAGCACAATCTTATTCTTAGCAACAGTGTGGGCTAACGTCCTTGGTAAATAACAACAGATTTTTTATCAGAACCAGTGTTTACCAGCTCTCTTGACTACTAGGCTAACGTACTCCCTTGATTGTGTGTTCTATACACCACTTTCACCACAAATGAAAGTGGTGTCTGGCACAGGAAATACAACATTTATCGGGTGTACCATTAGTCTAGCGCCATAGATAAAATATAGATAAAAGGACATAAAAAACTTTCACAGAACTTTCAAAAGAATTTGCTGAATATGTCCACCATTGTTCTCAATACACAAAGATATTATAGCCTGTAGATACAAAAAACTATCAGTTATGTTTTTAGAAATTGATAAATTCACATCCTGTAGAAATAAAGACAAATATTTGGAAACATACTGTATCTTCTCTGTCTTCAGTGCGGTTTGAGCCCGGCACTGTACAGGGAGTGTGCAAGTTCTAAAGCTGGATTCACACCCGGTCCGGCAAACTGGTTGCATTGCGGTGGAAGTCCATTAATTTCAATAGGAAGCAATGTTTCCTACGTGGATGCGGTGGGGCGGGTGTGTCGCAAAAGTTGAAATAATCCAACTTGTGCGGTGCTTTGCCGTACGCCACTAGAACCGGAAGTTGATTTACCACCGGGGAACAACTAATATGTCGCTTTCACCTATGGGTTTATGGGATTGCAAGAAAAATTTTGACAGCTCAGTAGATAGTTTACGTATTGTCAATGAACACTAAACTGAAAATAGCTCCTGCCAATCTCCTTGCTGGAGGAAGACAGTTGTATGCAATTTTGCCTACCATCACGTAGATGCGGAATATTGATTACGATATTGATTGTGGTGTACACGTGTGTCTGCATTACGATGCCATGTGGTGATTTTTTGTTGGGCCTGGTGTGAATCCAGCTTAAGTACACAGGGCAGGGACACGCCATACCAATGCTGCCGCCATGTCTCGTAGACCCTGCACAGCAGCAGGGTGTTGCCACTGTGAGCGGAGGGAGGCTCGGGAGAGAGAACTGTGTGAGGAGGAGGGACATGGTGGCCTACTGTGTCGGAGTAGTGTGTCTGTCTGCAATGAGCTGCAGACTGTCCATGTGGCTGAATGGAGACAGCAGCAGGAGCAGGATACTGATCTACAGCAGAGACAACCATGGGATGAGGTGGCCGCGCTCTCACCTGGCACTATGACTGCCGGATGGCATGCTGCAGCGGGCCTGAAAGGACACAGCTACAGGGGAGGACAGCTGGCAAGTCCCCAAATCTCTGCGGCAGTCAGTGCTCCAGGGCATGCATCGGGGGGTAGGAGCTGGGCACCGTCTCCGCAAGGGTTTCTCCTGGGGTCAGCACAAGAGAGATGTGGAGAACTTTTGTTGTTGCTGTGACAGCTGCACAGCAAGTAATGGCCCTCTAGGTCAGTCCCATGCTCAGCTACAACAGTTCCCAGTCGGTGCTCCCATGGAGAGGGTGGGGGTGGATGTATTTGTGCCTTTCCCCACCACGGACAGCGGGAACGCTGGGTCCTCACAGCCATGGACAATTTTACAAAATAGAGTCCATTCACAGTGACCAGGGAAGGAACTTTGAGTCCCGTGTGTTTGCAATCATGTGTGACCATCTGGGTATGCACAAGACCTATACAACTCCACTTAACCCTCAATGTGATGGCCTTGTGGAGCGCTTCAACAAAACGCTGGCACAACACCTGGCCATCATCTCTGCCAAACACCAGTGTGACTGGGACAAGCAGCTGCCCCTGGTCCTCATGGCATGTCGCATCCTGTCCAAGACTCCACCTCCTGCATGCCCGCTCTTCTCAGCCCCTTGAGTAAAAAAGGACGTTCCCCAAAACTGGACAGTCACTGAATAGGACTCTGCAAAGTGCTGGAGAGGATTGGGGAGGTGGTCTATTGGGTTAAGCTGCCTCCTAGTGGGAGGAAATTTGCACTGCACTGGGATCGGTCAGCCCCGTACAGAGGGAAAACACTCCCGACTGATGCTGCTACCACCTCAGCCACTGCCACCAGCCCCCACTCTGACCAAAAGAGGAATCCCAGAAACACACCTGGGCCTAGCCGAGAGGTGGTTAAGGGACCCACTCTTCCTGTGGCTGGACCCACTTTCCTCAGGCTGTGTCCCTTGTGCCTCTTGAGAACACAGTTCCCCTGACAAGGCCACACAGGCAAAGGAAGCCCCCAGGGCACCTCCAGGACTTTGTTTACTCCCTCTGGGACAAGGAACTTTGTGTTGGGGGGGCTGTGTAGCAACCCTCCCAGTTTATATGTGTATTGCTTAGAGTTCAACCAGATTTTTTTGTCAGGTTCACAGGATTAATTGCCAGTTTATGTGTTGGGGAAGTTGCTGGAGTTGCTTTTGAACATTCTTGACAGTGTGGGACAGATGTCCAGATGTGTTTGGTGGAGGGGCAAAGGGGGTTAGTTAGGGGGATGGGTCTAGCAGGTTAAGTTCTTGCTCATCATTTGTTTTGCCTCTTTTTTTTCTTTACGTGTGTGGCAAGACATTGATTTGTCTAATGTGGCGTAGGCTATGGCTAGAAAATAGCCTAATAAACCGATGGTTCGAGAACGGTAAACCCTGTTGTGGACAATGTATCATTAAACTATTACGAGGTCATTACAATATTTTACTCAAATCAGTATATATATATTTATCACTGTTTTAAAGGTCTGTGATAACAGTTGAAATTGTTGTCGTTAAGGCATAAGCAACACACCGGAAATCCAAATGTAGACTGGTCTGTCGGCCCCTGTCCTGAGATATAGCCCTCCCTGTACCTGTCACCTAGCAGCAGCAGCGCAGCGTCAGACACGTTTCTGGTGTGCAAAGACTTACGCCCTGGTCAGACCAATTGCGGCAGTGCAGTTTGCAGAACTACATTCATTTTCAATAGAATGCTGCATTTGGCTGCATCACTTGCGTTGCAGAAGCAGTTGTGGTGCATTTTGGGTGATGGATCCGTATGACAAATCGCACGGATGCTTCAATTTGCATGTGTTGTACACACCTACACACCTTTTGTTGCTTGGAAAAGGGGAGTGTTTAATTGCAAAGCAGAGAGAATGCATACCGAATTCTTGTTGCGTGGCTACGTAAAAGTTTAAGCATCTGTGATGCACTGCCGCAATTGGTCTGACCAGGGTGTGCAAGGATTCAAGTAACATAATACTATAATTCTGCCACCCAACAGATCTAAACTGTACCCTTTAGACTCAATATTTCTGATTCAGGCCTGCTCAATGTATTCTCCATGTGTCTCCATTAATTACACTAGCATTACAAGGAGTGAAATCCCATTGCATATTGTATGTAACTCAAATTCATTTATTGTATTAGTATTTCTTTACTGAGTTAAATTTTGGTATATACACATACATTGAGATGAAATTGGTTTTAGATACAAACACTGATTAAATTGGTCAATTGGATCATGCCCAGAGACAGTAGTTACCACAAGTCTGCACCTGACATGAGGCAATCACTATCTAGGGGCGGCAAGGTGACCTAGTTGGTTAGAGCCCATGATTGGGGTCCATTAGGTTCAATTCCCCCCACACACTAGCAAGGAGAAGCCTCCATCATTCTGTTTTTGAGCAAGACAGTTAACCCTAATTGCTCCCAGGTTGTTTCTCTAAATAAAAACGATTTCTTAATCAACTTACCATGAAACTTGATTCAGATTTTTTAAATACTTAAAAAGGTTAATAAAGTAAAGTAGTAAAGCAGTAATGTAACATAGTTACTTTCAGTAAAGAGTAAAGCACAAACGTAATGTGATTACGATTTTGGAGAAAGTAAGTAGTTACTTTTAAAGTAACATTCCCCAACCCTGGTCAATACCTATCAAAAATGGTCCAAGGAAGGAAAAGCAGCGACAGGGCGACAGGGTCACAGACGGCCAAGTCGCATTGATGCATGTAGGGAGTGAGGGCTGGCACATGTGGTCCAATCCAACAGACAAGCTACTGTAGCTCAAATTGCCAAAAAAGTTGCTGGTTCTGATAGAAAGGTGTCAACACACATAGTCCATGCAGTTTGTTGTGTATGGGGCTGCTAGACCTACACTAGGCAGTCATAATGTAATGGCTGATCAGTGTACTGTATTGTCTTACATTTGCTTTTAATATTTCTGAAAATAATTAAAGAACCTTAAATTAGATGTATACTGTAATTGTGTTTACATTCTATGGATAATTTAAATGTAGGTGAAAAACCTACAATGTACACTATTCAGGCTACTTTTAGTTATAAAATCCTAAAGAAATATGCCTTATATTATTAATACTGCTGATATTGTTCATATTTCTTAATGAAAACAAAGTATTTGATCCTGACAATTTTAAGATGTTTCAGCCTCTGCAACATCCACAAAGAACAAATTTCCTTTACAGTACGAATGGAATCTCTATCAAATCACAACCTTAACATTAAGAACAAGAGAACTGTCATTGAAAAGATAGATAATTTTTGAAGGAAACCAAAATTTGCTGCCTATGGCCCCAATCCCAATAAGTTCAGGGAAACTGTAAAGTCAATGGGAAATCAAAACTTCTCTTAGCAGCCTACAGCACTGAAAATCCAAAACACTGTTACCTCTGATAAAGCACAAATGATTTAGTGTTTTAATAACAACTTCGCCATGACTTGCCACATATTTAAATCTGCTATGCCTATTTATGCTACAGACACTGCTGCTTCTATATAGGGCTTTCTCCCGGGACTCCTCCTGTTTCCTAATTCATCTGGTTTGGTTTAATGTAGTCTGAAAGGAATGCCACCATTTAAAGCTAAACTGAACTAATGAAAAAGCATTGTAGAAATGGAATGCATTATTTGCAGCATATGTGAATGTACGTTACTAAAACACCTGCCGAAAAGTCACAGTTTAGTGAGTGTCTATTGTTGCAATTTCAAATCCAAGATTTGGGTTACATATTTTTGTCATATATTTTGGTCTTACATTAATTTACATTTTAGTCATATAGCAGACATTCTTAGCCAGAGTGTCTTACAGTGCATACATTGTAGGGTAACTTGGTGGCAGAAACATCGGTTCTTTGGGAAGATGATACAAATATAGAGCGGCGGCTGTATTTTGGGTTATCTTTGAAAATGTATTTGAACTTGTACTACTACTGCTCTTACTACTACTACTACTACTACTACTACTACTACTACTACTACTACTACTACTACTACTACTACTACCACTACTATCAACAGTACAATAGTACTACGACTAGTGCTCTTACTACAACTACTACTATCAACACTACTACAGTACTTCTACTACTGCTCTACTACAACTACTATCAACAATACTATAGAACTACTACTGCTCTTACTTCTACTACTACTACTATAAACACTACTGCTAATGCTCTTACTACTACTACTACTACTACTACTACTACTACTACTACTACTACTACTACTACTACTACTACTACTACTACTACGAACACTGCTATTGTACTATTACTACTGCTCTTACTAATACTATAAAAACTACTTTAGTATGACAATCATTGCTCTTACTACTACTATTATGAACACTAATATATTACTAATACTACTGCTCCTACTACTATGAACACTAATATAGTACAACAACTACTGCTCTTAATAGTACTACCAACACTACTATAGTTCTACTACTAATGCTCTTACTACTATTACTACTATCAACACTAGTATAGTCCTGCTACTGCTGCTCTTACTACTACTACTACTATTAACACTACTACTGTTCTAACTACTACTACTACTACTACTACTACTACTACTACTACTACTACTACTACTACTCTGAACACTACTTTAGTACTACTACTGCACTTATTACTACTACCACTATGAACACTACTATAGTAGCTAATACTACTCATCACTGTGATAGTACTACTACTACTCCTACTAATACTACTTCTACTAATACTAATACTACAAACACTACTATAATACTGTTACTGAGTAAGTAAGTAAGTAAGTAAGTAAGTAAAATGTATTTATACAGCACTTTTCACAGACACGTCCACAAAGTGCTTTACAATGTGGATACACAGTAAAACATAGAAGAAACATAGTCTAAGAATAAAATAAAGTAAAATACAACAGCTAAAATTAACAATAAATAAGAGACAGAGGTTACCCAAAAGCTAGCCTGAACAAGTGATTCTTCACTTGTCCCTTAAAACAGTCTACATTCAGCTAACTTGATGCTGGTTGTCAGAGCATTCCAGAGTCTAGGTGCCATGGCAGCAAAGGCTCTATCCTCACATGTCTTCAGACGAGTGTGTGGCGTGGAAAGCAGCTTTAGGTTGATAGACCTGAGTGACCGGGAGGCGGTGTGCAGGTGAATTATGTTGGCAAGATAAGCAGGGGCCTGACCATGTAGAGCCCTATAGGTTATGCTGAGAATTTTGAATTGGATCCTGCAGAGTAGAGAGGTGATATTGGTGCGCCTGTTTGATCTAGTAATTAGCCTAGCAGCAGCATTTTGAATGGATTGCAGTGGTGAAGGACCGATTTGTTGAGTGAGGAGAAGAGTGAATTGCAATAGTCATTGCTCTTATTACCACTACTACTATGAACACTAATATAGTACAACTACTACTGCTCTTAATACTACTACCAACACTACTATAGTACGACTATTAATGTTCTTACTATTATTTCTAATATCCACACTACTATAATACTAACACTACTTTTACTACTACAACTATTATGAACACTACTTTAGTACTGCTACTGCTGCTCTTATCACTACTACTACTATGAACACTAATATAGTACTAATACTACTGTTCTTATATCTACTCCCACTATTAACACTACTATAGTACCTTCACTATTACTCTTAATACTACTACAACTACCAACACTACAATAGTACTACTTCTGCATTTATTACTACTACTCTATGAACACTACTATAGTACTACTACTACTACTACTACTACTACTATAAACAATACAATAGTACTACTACTGATAATACTACTATTAAAAATACAATAGTTGTACTACTACTACTACACTTACTACTTCTACTACTATGAACACTACTAGATTAGTACTACTACTGCTCTTAATACTACTACTATCAACATGACGATAGTACTACTACTGCTCTTACTACTACCATGAACATGACTATTGTACTACTACTGCTCCTACTACTAGTAGTACTGCTACTACTACTACTACTACTACCACTAGTACTACGAATCCTACTGTAGTACTACTATTCCTACTTTTACTAATACTAATGGTACTACTACTATGAAAAATGCATAAAAAAATTAAGTACATGTAAATTGCATGACTAAAATTTGAGAAAAGGAAAAACATGCAGAATCATTTCAAAAGAAACCCTCACAGTTTCTTTTCAGTAGCTATAGTTAAGTTTCAAAATGTAAATGTTGGTGTGTACAACAAAGTAAATAAAGTATATAGAGTCACTGCTCTTGAAATTGCAAAGAGATGAAAGTGCCATGTAACGCAACACTGTGCCTGTGGGGGTCTCTGTGGGTTCCGACCAACATTCAACCACAGAAACCAGTGTAGCGTGCATAGCTGTGGGACTATCTGCAGAACTGAAGCATAAAACACATAACATGCATAATAGAAGCCTTACCATTGTCAGTATTAGCCTCTGTGGCGTTCTTGAACATCTCTAAGTTTACCCTTGGAGGTCGGTTGGGTTTGGCTGGGGGACTCCCGAGCGCCAGAGTGTTAGGCAGAGGGTTTTTTTTAGGGGTGGATGAGCTACTGGTAAGGGCTAAATGCCCTCCTCCCAAGGCTGTAAAGGTAGTGCCTGGGGGCTTTTTAAAGCTGGGTTTCTTAGTGGCTGGAGGTTTTGGCGGTCCAGAGTCAGTGGATGTGACTTTGGATGTTTCTTTCACCCTTTCCTCTGATTGGGTATCTGCTTTGTTGAATGCATTCTGAGCAGTCCTGAAGTTTGAGGGCTTGGGTGAGGTGCCTGGTGATAATGTTTTGCTTGCAGACTCCACAGCTCCCACCTCACTATCCTCTGACTTTAGCCGCATCTTCGTAAATGAGCTCACAGGTTTTAGAGGAGAGGGAAATTTAGGGGGGAGGGAGTTTGGGTTACACCTGCTTTCGTCAAGATTGGGGCTGGGGTCTTTGACCCATGAGGGTTTGGCCACAGCTATCGCAGGTTTGGCCGTGACAGGCTTGGGGTCAGACATGGTCGAGCACAGGGAGGGCTTCTGCAGGGGTTTGGGCGGAAAGCTTTTTACCTCAGCATCCTGGGATACTTCTGGCTTGGTTTTAAAATTTGTCGGTTTGAGAAAAGAAGGTTTGCTGTCCTCCTGGTTGATTTGAAATCTACTGGTGATTGGTTTGGTTTTCGTCAATTCTCTGACATCTGGGACACTCTTGTTGGGGACTGTATTCTTGAGATAGTTGGGTTTTTGTGGGGTGGCTATGCTTCCTGACAGGCTGGTCTCCAGGGCAGGTTTCTTTTGATTGATTGGGGCTCCAGAGGACAGGGTTGGGTGCAGAGCAGCTTTGGGGCGCCCTGGAGTGGTACCCTCTGTGGCATTTCCCTCCGAACTGAAGCGAGCCATGATGGCCTTTACATCAGACTTGTTGTCCTGCTGGCAGCAAACAAACAGAGAGTAGTAAGGAGGAAGTGTGCTTATCAACTGTCTCTAGAAGGTTCCCCTGATGAACAAGCATTTCAGGAAGAGTAAAACTTCCATGTTATTCACACATTTTCTTGTCTGATTGATTCATTAACCATGGTTGGTTATCTCTACTATAACAATACAGGCTCATGTACCAAGTGAGTTAAAGTAGTAGGGAGAGAGAAAGAGAGAGTGAGAAAGTGATTGAAAGGGAGAGAAAGAAGAGGAAGGTTGTAGTTTTATAACCCCAAAAACTCGAACTTTAATTTCAAAATAAATGTATACTGCCATTCAAAATACAAAACGTATGTAACAAAGCATTGCATAATGACATTATAATCTTTTCCAGATTTTTTAAATATCAGTCTTATGTTTTTACAGAGTTTGTAAGCTGATAACTTGAAAGAGAAAGTAGTTCCTTTGATAGGGATCAAATTCTACAAATAGCACCTTTAGTGATGGATAAGCCAGAAGAGTTCATCATTAGGACACTGAAGTAATGTCAAGTGAAACTCTGGTTTTGCTGTTGTAGGCTATGTGAATAATTATTTATAATTTATCTGTAATTTCCATTGGTGATAGATGTTTGCAACACCACTAATGTCTTCAACATCAATTGAATGTCACCGTGGTGAATGAAGTTATCAATTTCTATTTCCGGATTATTCCAACTGTTTAATGCTAGTGTATATTTTTTCAAGATTTCAACGAAGAATGCAAAAGGTTAGAACAAGTATATGTAATGTCAGTGTTAAAACATGCCATGCTCACTATACAAGGAGCAAAGGCCACTGAAGCCCCTCATGGTCGAAGAACAATATGTGTGAACCAACACAGGAAATGTATCAATGTCTCGATGCTAAACAGGAAATGTTCTGTGCTCATACAATTGATTGGCTCATCCTAAAGTACATTGACATTTTAACCATTTAATAGGTGCCTATAAACTTAATACTCACCCTGCCTTTAAACCTACAACACTGGCATTGCAAGTGCCACACCTTTACCAACATAGCTACAGTACATGGGATCCCCTCCTATTATTTCAGTAGGCAATGTTGTTATTTGGACATTAATACTGTACATCTGCTTTGAAATGTACCATCTGTGTTCTATTTGTTTCTGTTGTAGTGGTTTGCTTTTATTTGTTCTGTATTTCCTTAGTGAAGATGCAAATTAATGTTCTGGGAAACAAAAAGGCTGTTTATCACTGGTCAATATAATATGTATCACAGGTTCCAAGAACTCTCCATCGGATAAACATTTAAAAAATGTATTTGCAGTTAGCTCTACCCATAGGTACAGCAAAAGACTATGCCACATAATGTTGAGGACATGAAGGGACGTCCATCTCCATCACATCATGACTCGCTGACTCAGGGCTGTTTATATTGATACAGAGTAACTTATCATAAGGAAGAGCAGATAGGCCAAGGGGACAGACATTCCTTTTGCACAACGTGCCCGTCTGACTGGGTACAGGGCATAAATGGAGCCAGCTAGCTCGTGGAATTGACTCAATCTCAGTGAACTCCCAAATACCTTTATAAATTGTGTCACGGCACATTATTAAGGGTGGCTCATCCTAGGTAAATTATGTTATCACTGGTTTGGGTAAAGCTTTCAATATAATTTGTTTTTAAACATCAGCACATAACATGTTGCCTCTTTGATGAGCATGCATTTTATATGTTAGTCCGAGAATAGCCTATTCTCAAATTAGTGTCTGTCAAGTTTGCAGTTTCCCCTAAGAAACCACAGGCCAATCCAATACATCTGGAGCCCAGCAAACTTGAGCTTAATAAATGTAGCTCTTTGGAAGTTATTATTATTCAAATGAAAACACTATCTTAAGTGCCATTTGTCAGTCTGTCACAATGTGAAGGCTGAGCGATAGGGGGATTGGAATTTAGGCAAAAATGTGTGAAAATTTTATCTCATGTCATCTCTGTTTGCAACTTAGAAGTCATGGTAAGTTTTACTGTACATGTCTGCTGTGATAAAGTCTAACACCTAAGTACAGATAAGAACCTATTCAGAGCCCTGCTGTCTCTGCTACTTAATGACACTTATTGGCAATGCCATCACATCACCTAAAGTGGGACATTAAATCAATTGATGACAAAGCAGTTAGTTTTATAAAATTACTCAATAGAAGAAGAATCCCGTTGACACCCTGAGTACTGTAAATGTGGTAAGCCTTGAGAGAAAAATTAAATTAAATAACCTTGAGTAAAAACAAAGAGGAACCATGTTATTTTAACTGTGGTGAATTAAAGTTACACAATTTAAGTTGTCACATCCCTGTTAAGCAAAACCACTTTGAAAAGGTACTTCTCTAAAGTAGAGATTAAGCTGTGTAATGATTAAAACCAAACATCTACTGTACCAGTGCTTCTATAGAGACATCCTATTCATATACTATTCAATAACAGAAAATATACATCCAAATATATCCTAGTCAATAACAGAAAAAAAATACAAATATATACTATTCAATAACAGACAATGTATCACAGAGCACTTTTATTAATCGTCCCCAGAAGTATCTGAAAAGAGCAGGGTACTGTTCAACAAAGAAGAGCATTTACGTTCAATATTATTTAATAAAAACCAATAGGAATCAATTAAGAGAGGGACAGGCTAACACCTGCTTTGTTGTACAACATGGAATGTAAACAGTAAAGCCTTCTACATTTAGCTCCGACTATTAATCTACAGCTGACTTGTGATTATGATTTTACTGTCTGCATGTACTCACCATAGTGGAAACCGTCAGCGCAATCGGAATCTAGCCAGTCTGTATGTGGGCTGGTGGAGCCTCAGTGTTTATATGTGAATGGTTCTGTGCCCTGGAGGAACTGAGTGAGAGTGTATGTCTGTGTCATGTGAAAGAGCATCTGTGATCTCAGTGTCTGTGTGTAAGTACTTCCTCCCTCTGCAGAGTTACCCTGGGTCGTTGTCACCAGCGTGGCAGCTTTATCTCTATGTCCATCTCCAGTATTTGCTTATTCCAGCAGGGACACTTTCCATTTGTAGTGAATCATAGTCTGTAGTTGCCCAGCACTGTGCAGTTTATCCTCCTCCTTTGGGCATACGTCATGAACTAGTGCAAATCCCTGTATTAAAATGTGCTGTAGTATGAGGGATATTACAAACACAAAACAGCAGTCCATTTGCCAATGCAGTCAATCTACAGGGCTAGCCAGTATGTGTTGTCAATCAGGGATTGAGGTTGTGGTAAATTGTGAGTTGAGGTGTTAATGATTTGGGTATTTCTTTCTATGTTATTTACTTTATTATTTTCAAATTATATTTTGTCCTAAACTATTTTTATGTGTCCATTGTGAATGTGTAGTACGTTTAATTTGTCTATATGTTCTGTGGGAGCGAGGTCTTTTATTTTGACATTCATCCGTGCAAGCGGATATATTGTGAGCATGCTCAGAGCATTCTAGTATGAGGCGAGGCTTAGATGCACTTTAAAAAACAACCTATAGAATCTACTTAATAAATGTGAGGTAACAATTTGCACTCTGTTTGTTTGGGTAGAGTTCACCACATGTTTTAAGTAAAGATAAACTTTACTTTGTTTGTGATGTCTCACGGCATTCAATGGTGATCTTATTGCAAATCCATGGTTACGGATCCTCAAATAAAATTCATTATGAATCATCAGTTGAAGAGTCCAAACCTTTCTTGAACCAGGGAGCTACATGAGGTGACAGAAAGCCTAGGGTCTAAAATAAAGTGGCTAAGGTGACAATGTCTACAAGATAACACATCAATTGTTCTGTCCTGAGCTAGAGAGTTAAGCCTAATTTCTCCCAGACCAGTGCTGAAATTGAGAATGTTGGCAGTCAATTCACCAAGTAACATACCGGAAAGTGTATGAAACCAAGGGTGTAGGAGTGAGTTTGACATTGGGGAGCACCTAATTAATGTTTTGGAAATTGTTCTGGGGGGACCACATTACCTGTTTCTAATATTGTGGGGGATATGTTCCTTTGTCTCTCCCTGCTCCTATAAACTTGTATAAAGTTAGGCTAATAGGTTTGCATACCCTGGCAGAAATTGTGAAATTTCTGCATTTATCAAGGACCTTGCATCTGCCAAGGTCAGGTAGACCAAGAAAGATTTCAGTCAGAACTGGCAGAAGTATTGTTTGGGATACAAAGAAAAACCCACAAGTAACCTCAGGAGACATACAGGCTGCTCTGGAAAAAGACTTGTGCAACTACCAGGATCCCCTGCGTCGTTGACTTCCGGACATCCTGACTTCTTGATGTCCGGGCTCCCAGACCCCCTGCTGCCAGGTCTCCCAGACCTCCTGCTGCCAGGGCTCCCAGACCCCCTGCTGCCAGGGCTCCCAGACCCCCTGCTGCCAGGGCTCCCAGACCCCCTGCTGCCAGGGCTCCCAGACCTCCTGCTGCCAGGGCTCCCAGACCCCCTGCTGCCAGGGCTCCCAGTACGGCCTGTCCCCGGGCTCCCTGTATGGCCTGTCCCCGGGCTTTAGTTGATGTTATATAAGTTATAGGGTCCGTTCTTGTGGTTATGTAGTGTTGTTCTTGTTTAGTATGTTCGGTTTCATTGTCACTCATGTATTCTTGTTTATATGTTCTTGTCCAGTTCACTTTTATGAGTCAAATAAAGACCACACTTTTGTTGAAGACGCACCTGCCTCCCTATTCCTACAGAACCGTGACAGTTAATAGATCACAGCTACAGTTTCCCTCAGCACACCAATCCCAAAAATTACTCCTTTTATGAAAATGTATGACATTTTTTATCGTTAGACCAGTGAATTATTTTTCTTAGTGCATTTCTGGTTAAAAACAAATATAGATTTAACTTCATTGAAATATATCTACAATGTATTCAAAATATTTAAAAAGTTCAATTTACCTCAAAATCATTTTGTGGGTGTCACAATATCCCTTGTATTGAATGTTGTTCCAGTCCAGGCCCTTGTTTTGTATGTTGTGTTCCAGTCCAGGTTTTGGTTTTACCCATCTGTGTCTTTGTATGATCTTAAATGTTTTTTCCTGTGTTTTTGGTTACGTGTTCCCAGTCTGCAGAAATCCCATATGTTTCCCCTCCTGTTGCTGGTCATTGTCTCCTGTCAGTGGTATGTACTACAGTCTTTGTGAAAATCAAATGTTCTGTGTTTTCAAGTGTATCAAGTTGGTTATTTTGTAAGGAAGGTCTTTCTCCCAGTATTCTTAGTTCAATAAATCCTTCACCATTGAGAAACGCTCCTGCCTCCTGCCTCCTACCTACTTTACCTTTAACTGTGACAGAATGACCGGCCTTACAAACAATGAGGCAGCGTTTGTTAAGGAGCAACAAGTGGGAGGAAGGAACCACCTAATTCAATTGGAGACATTGTCTTACGACAGGGATTATGGAGCTAAGCTGGTGGCCTCCTTTTGGGAAGACAGCTCCGATGAAGAGGTCTCCAGCTGTGAAATGGAGGACCCGGTTGAACATTTCAACCTAATTTGGGAGCAGGCCTGTGCTAAAGGCTACACAGAGGATGGAGTGGAGTATGATGAGAAAGGAGTAGCCATGTATGATTGTGGATTTATGGACTGGGAAAATTAGGAGGGTTTTATTGACAGTGAGATGGAGGAGTTAGTCCGTGTGACATCCGATTTCCTCTACTTCCCCCTGTTCCAGAGGCTTCTTCTACCCAGACCAAACTTGGACCCAGAGTTCTCAGTTAAGGCCCCATGTTCTACTGTTAAGGCCCCATGTTCCCTACTTAACCCTTTAATGTCATTGCTGCAAAAAAAAACATTGTGTGCTCTACCAAACGGTTGAGTCGAACATTAAAGGGTTAAGACCCATGTTCTCTAGTTAGGGCCCCAAGTTTTCAAGTCAGGGCCCGTAAGTCTCACGTTTGGTCCCCATACCTCATGTCGGGGCTTTTATTTCTCATATCAGGACCCTCAGTTCAACAGACAGAGCCCTCAGTTCACAGGTTAGAGCAGTTAGCTCATCAGTTGGAGCACTACACTCTCTTCTGCCAAAGGTCCTCAGTCTCTAGCCTCAGGCCCTAACCCTCTAGCCTCAGGCCCTATTCCTCTAGCCTCTGGTCCCAGTCCTCTAGCCTCTGGTCCCAGTCCTCTAGCCTCTGGTCCCAGTCCTCTAGCCTCTGGTCCCAGTCATTTAGCCTCAGGCCCCAGTTATTTAGCCACAGGGCCCAGTCATTTAGCCTAAGGCCCCAGTTATTTAGCCACAGGGCCCAGTCATTTAGCCTCAGGCCCCAGTCATTTAGCCTCAGGCCCCAGTCATTTAGCCTAAGGCCCCAGTTATTTAGCCACAGGGCCCAGTCATTTATCCTCTGTTCCCTATCATGCTGACAGGGCCACATGTTACCAAATTAGAGCCCCTAGGACATCCGGTATAGAACCATGTTTACTCCCCATAGAAACGTTTGATGGGAACTCCACAAAATGGCTTCCTTTCAGAAGACAAGTGGAGGACTTCTTCCACCAGATTTCACTATGTCACCCCAAGATATTAATGTCATCGCTGGATGTCCCTGCTGAGTCTCTGCTATGTTCAGAAGCCATGCTACAGCCCAGGTCCTCAGTAGCTACGCTACAGCCTGAGTCCTCAGCAGCTATGCTACAGATTGAGTCCTCAGCAGCTATGCTACAGCCCGAGGCCTCAGCAGCTACACTACAGCCTGAGGCCTCAGCAGCTACGCTACAGCCTGAGTCCTCAGTATGCTACAGCCAGAGTCCTCAGTAGCTACGCTACAGCCAGAGTTCTCAGCAGCTACGCTACAGCCTGAGTCCTCAGTAGATATACTATAGCCCGAGTCCTCAGTAGCTACGCAGGGCTCTCAAGTGTCACGCATTGAGCGTGACAGTCACTCATTTCACTCTTTTGTCACGCACTCCCGCCACACATTGTATTTCTCACGCCGACATTTTTTTGTATAATATATATGCCGCTCCGCTCTCACTATGAAGGAATGAAGGAGTTAAGCGCGTCTCCCCTGGATTGTCGAGCCTGCCACTTATCAGCCAATCACAAAACAATAAATGGGCTACACCATAGCCAATCAGAAAATTGGCTCTAATTTTAGCTCATCTCAAAATATAATATATGTTTGGCAATACCGGTGTCGTCTTTTTGACCAATAATATTTTAATGCTTTTCTGTTTTAACCAATTAAATTGTTGTATGCATTAGGCCAGGACTAAAAAGAATGTGATAATTTAATCGAAAGAACCGTTTATGTGGGTCGAAAATAAATGTATTGAGCACCGACACCATTATTCAGTTATTATGCTGTGGACATTGGCCAAATATAGCTAGGTGATTTCGGTAAACAGTTTTTAATACTTTCCTTCCAATCTTTTTATGAATTTAACAAGGGCAAAAAAACAAATCAGATTTGATTGCGTCTTTTCAAACCTTAATGGAGCAGCCAATTAGAGGCTTTTTTTAGAATTCATCCCTATCGTTGTCGTTGATTATGGAAAAAAAAATTATATTAAATGTAAATGTAGGTATAAAATTATCTTAAATACAGTAATTATATTTACTAGTTCTAAATCCTTTGAATTCCATGAAAAAAAAAATTAAATTATTGTGATACACCTATATTCTACATATTTAAAAGCACCTGTAAATTCAATCGCAGAAGTATAGTCGGTGAATGTAATCATCCTGTTCATGGTCCGACTAAAGTCCTCCGTTTTGGGTGAACGGTCCGAAAATGATCGGCGGCTGGGGCGACGTGGTTGAGTGAACCATGTGCGCAGCTTACCCCTCGTCATCCCACAGATCTGTACAAGGAGTTGCGGAGCTACCGACAAGGCAGAATTAGAGAGTGAATTGGGAAGGGAAGAAAATCAGAAAAAATCACAAAGAAAAAATATGTCAAATTATCCTGACAATATATTTTGTTCATATTACTAAATCCTAGGACACATGTAGACTACTGCAGTATTTGTTGTGCTTTACCAACTAATTGCGTCTGGGCCCATTTTGGGAAGTTCCTAAATAAAACCTGAATAACCAGATAATGGGTGTTTATAACTAACTACTTAATTAAAAAAAATATATTATTTCTATTCATATCATAGATCACTGGTTACTAATGAACTCCCGTTATTGGTAATTTTGTTCTTATTCAGGAACTTCACAAAACGTGTGAACTCAGCCACACTTAGTTTGAGATGCACAAAATTAACCTCTGTACATGTGTCTCACTTATTATGTTGTGAAGAGGGGAAAATACATTAATGGATGTCGTTTTTTGGTCACACACACAGACAATTAACCCTGCATTTACGCAAAGAAACACAGATTTGTATTTATTTTTACTTAATATGGGCCAGTAATAATTCAGTCCGGCCCGTGATTAAAAAGTTAACATTGGACCCTGGGGGGGAACTCAATGTTTGCGGGGGCACATAGAGAGTCTTACCGATAGTCCTGCTGCTAGCGTCATCAACAACATCCTGCTCATTGTCTGATCCAAGTAACGTTAAACAGCTCGATGAGGTGCTGGGAGTTAGACCGTCATCAACAGACCTTCTGCTATCTGACATTGATTCATTTTTAGATTAGATTTTTTTTATTCTGATGGATTTTAAAATAAATCTGATATTCTAAATATATATATTCTATTGTAGACAAAATTATATTTTGAACAATTTTATGAATAAAGGTGGAAAATTAAAAACCGTATGAAAAACTAAAACTTTATTTGAAGTAGCTAATATCATTTCATTTTCACGTGCTGTCAGTGGGGGGTGCTGCAGCACCCTCAGCACCCCTAGTTCCCGCGGCCATGTACAGCCCGCGGGCCAGATGCGGCCCACCGGGTCTGGCCCACTTTGATCTGGCCCACAGTCTACCGACGCTCTTGAGGGTCAAGCGCGATTGTATTGCGATTATCTCGCGAACCGTATATGTTAGCAACTAAAGCTTGGTACCACTGGAAAGACGAAGATCAGCCAAAAAGAATGAGTGTTAGCTCATCCATGTGGGTTTATCAGAGCCGACAGCTATCGCGCCTCGAAGTCGGTCATGTTTTTTGTTTACTTTTGCCTTTTTTACTAAACACATTACAGACAGGAAGTAGGATGTGAAAATGACAAATTAGCAACTCTGAAATGATGTAGGACATGATCCTGCACAATACCAACATGGTACCAATATGGTTGGAAAGAGGGGGTTCCGCTGATAAAATATTGCCAATGCAAATAATGAGAAGTGGTTTGTCCATGTGGATTAATGACAAGCCGTAGATATCGCGTCTCAAAGCTGGGTACTTTTCACTGACTATATTTTGGTAAACTAAAAACATTACAGTCAAACAAGGTTTTACAAAATAAAACATTTTCTCTAGGATACGAACCTAACTGTGTAGGGGGCGGGGTTGATTAAATAACATTTCCTATTTTTCATGCATCGTTATAAAATGCGGCCCTTCGTTTGATTTCAAAAGCTCCATGTGGCCCTCAAGCAAAAATAATTGCCCACCCCTGTTCTAGAACGTCGGGGGTCTTTGAAGGTCAATCACATGAATTTGATTGTGGGAAGCCAAAATCGTGATCAAGATACAAATTTTATAAATTGTGCAGTCCTACTGTCTTAAACCAATTTCGGAGGCTATCAAAGATCGCAGCCTTGTTTTTAGTGCTTCCAAATTTTAATGCTGATGCTGAGAGCATATTTTCGATGGTCGGTTCAAACAAAACCTCAACACAAAACAGCTTGTCTCTGGACGGGACATTGTCCTCAATCATGACCCTGAAAATGGCTTGAACCAAACTGTTTCAAATGTGAAAATTCTTCTGCAAGTCTGAGCAATTATTAAAAACAACAACCAAAACACTAATAATTATTATTAATGAAACACCCCCATTCCCGCGACCCATCTACCCCCCTCCCCCCTTTGACCCCCTGACTGGGGTATGTCACTCCTGCCTGTCTTTAAAACTTGAGAGCCCTTGCTACGCTACCTGCTGCTACTCTGCTACCAGTGCTAATTGTAGCTGCTATGCCACCCGTGCTACATGCTGCACCTATGCTACCAGTGATACCTGCTGCTACTATGCTACCCATGCTACCAACTCCTAATATACTATCAGTGCTACCTGCTACTGCTAAGCTAGCAATACTACCTGCTACTGCTACACTACAAGTGCTACCTGCTACTACTACGCAGTGGTGTAAAAAGTACTTAAATTCCATACTTAAGTAAAAGTACAGATATTGATCTTAAAAGTGACTTTAGTAAAAGTAAAAGTCACCCATAAGAAAACTACTTAAGTAAAAGTCTTAAAGTAGCTCATCTTAAATGTACTTAAGTATCAAAAGTATTTATCTGGTGTTAAAATGTACTCAAAAGTATCAAAAGTAAAAGTACAAAAGTACAAAGAGAG